>JAJOZX010001703.1:37500-220000 GCA_023014485.1 Bathynomus jamesi
ATTTAAGGAATAAAATGTATATTATGGTGAAAATTTGTTTTGGCAATAAACTTAGTTTAACTTATTCGATTTTTGTTTAAAAGATCGCTTACCAAACGTCAAATTGACCTCGTGGTGTTCCACCATAAGAAGCTTAATAGAAAAACTCTTAAGGCACGTTTACACGAGGCTAATTTACAAGCTGCCAGTGCTACCGGCTTGTGATCTATCCCTATACTTACCCCGTGTAAACAAAACTTGCCACTTGCCGGGATAGTGGTAAGTAGAGTTGAGGACCCGGCTACTTTACTAGCCACTTGCCGGTCACGTGACTCACTAGTGGCTTGCACTGTCCCCGTGTGAATACCAACTTGCTCAGTTGCCGGAAAGTTGTCATTGAGTACGGAGGTTACATTGTTTGTTTAAAAATGAGTGAAAAGTGGAATGCGGAGGAAATTTCCAAATTTATGGAAATTTATGAACAACATGAATTTCTGTGGAATATTAGGCACCCTGACTACTTGAACAAAAATAAACGCGAACTGGCCATGAATAAACTAATGAGTGTTTTGATTAGTGAAGGACTACATGTACCCAATGTGGAGTTTTTGAGCAATTCCTCAAACTTCTCTATGCTCATTCTCAAGTGTCTTTTATACTCTGTAGGGTCTTCACTGGCCAATTCACGAAGCAGTGTATTTGAGGCACCTAGTGTTTCTCTCCTACTGATCCACTTTCTCACCCACATTGTGCGTTTCTTTTTTTTCTTTTTCATAATTAGTTCTACTTCTCTACTTAAAACAACCACTGCAGCATCAATAGCTTCGCCTATTTCACTTGACATCTTGTACACTACTGGCCAGTGCTCCCACTCAGAAAATTTAAATAAACCTAGCCTCTACCTTAAATAAACCCAGATTGTTCAAAAATAACCCAGATTTTTAATAATACAAATTTTATTTTAATGAAACATGATAGACAACACAAATAAGAGAACGAGGCTTGCTAACCATACTTCTTGAGATGCAGTGAGACTATATTACGCCTAATTCATCTTCGGAATTTGTATCAACTTCAGATCCTTCCTCTAAAGTTATTTTCAGCAGATCTTTTTTTTTTGTAGGCGTGCTTCATAACGTCGATGACATACTCCCTCCATTACTTCTTTCACCAATTCTGCTTTAGGTTCCCAGGTATGACAATTTTGGTGAGCCCTGGTTATTGCCTGTTTTGCCATCAGTCGATCTTTCACAGTTTCTGTTTTAAGTGAATTTGTGCCCTTTGTCTTTACACGGTTAACTTGTGAAAAAACTCTTTCTACACATGCTGAAGAGTGGGGTAGAATAGTTAGATGTGTCATGAAATTAGATAGGAGCCCATATTTTGGATTGTTGAGCCCATCTTTGATATTATGCAGCAAATACCAAAATTCAGGGATGATTTTGTAAGAGGGAGATATATCTTTAGATAGTCGAAATGACCTCCATTCATCATCTAAATTATCCATTTTGTCTTCAGGAACAAGTAGGGGAAAATTCATTGCTAATCTGAAAATTGATGATGGTGATTTGGCAAGATCATGTACTAAAGCTGGATCTAAAATCCTTAAACTGGCAATAATTCCATCCTCATCCAGCGGAAATCTTTTCTTGATTTGCATACATATCTCAACAAGAAATTTTAAGCAATCACCTTTGAACCTATTATTTATCACTATTTTCACCAAGTGGCGCCGAAACCAAAAGTGACATACACCGCCCACCTAAATATAGATCACTCAGTTTTTTATGATGTAGTTCATTGCTTGGGTCAATTTCTGATAGTTTGGATGAATTAATGACATCTTTAAGGAAAAAACTGAGAATATTTTTATATTCTACAGAAACCATTGAATGAAGTAAATGCAATCTGAAATGTTCAGACTGGAATTCAATGTTTAAAGCATTCACTTTTTCCAATACATACCCCAAAAAAAGAAGCATATGCTTGGTTCCTCTGTTGGTCATAGTATCATAGATATTCTTTGCTCCATCAACTTTATCAACTTTAGATTCAGATTGAAAATAGAGTAGTAACGCATCCCATTGTTCAAGAATAATTTTTATTACATTGGCACGAGATAACCAACGTGTTTGTGCTAGTTTAGGTATTTTGTGATTAGCTGTTTTTACAACATCTTGAATAGTACTAAAGTCTTTGTCTTTTACTACTACGGGAAAAGAGTGAGCGGCGAGCGCCGAGTGGACTCTCTCAGAAAAATATTATACGATTTCGAACGTTCAGGAACGTTTGATACGCGTATAAAATAATTATTTTGGATTTGGACCCATCATATAAGTGTTGCCAAATAAACTATTTAATTAGTGCTAAACTATAATCTAAGACGGAAATATGTAATCTATTTTATTTCAAAGAATTCTAAGAAAAATGTCATTTAATGTTTTATTGTTTTTTAGATAAATTTTATATAGGCTAAAATACTATTTTTTTAACTAAAATTTAGGAATACAGAAAAAACCCAGATTATGGCAAAATTCTCTTTAAAAAACCTATAAACCCATGTGGGCATCAAAAAACCCATATCTAGGTTTAAAAACTCAGGAGTGGGAGCACTGCTACTGGCAGTAACTACTTTCCCGTTATACTAGCCTAGTGTAAACATTTACTCGCCGGGTAAGTTAACTTGCAGCAAGCAATGGCAGCTTGTAAATTAGCCTCGTGTAAACGTGCCTTTAGCGTCGCCCTTTTTTTGAGACCTTGTCGGTCTACACCCTGACCCATAATTGGGTCGTATTTAAAGACCTTGTCGGTCTGTCAGGAGCTGGTAATTAAAAGCCGTAAGTAAGGTGGGTTTGGTTAGGTGATGGTAAGCTATACTTAGATGATTGGTGGTTGTGGTGCTATGGTGGTGGTTGTGTATTCTTTTTGTGGTGGTTATGCTCGAATACATTTTGCTATTGGGGCTTTACATGCATCTGTTTATATAATATATATATATATATATATATATATGTGTGTGTGTGTGTGTGTGTGTGTGTGTGAGTAATAATAGGGGATCTATGGGCGTATATATAGTCGGGGAGTGTATATGCGTTTATGTGCGCCAACTGACGGATTTCGAGTTCTAAGCCAAGTGATGCTACCCTGAGCTCCCATTATGCGTCTGCATCTCGCAGACGATGGATGCTCTGTCTTCCACTCTCTCTCTCTCTCTCTCTCTCTCTCTCTCACACTCGTAGGTTAGGTATACCCCTTTGGGGGTGTGAGGCCTTCCCACCTTCTCCAACAAGGGGGTGGGTGGGTAGCAATGACACTCATTTGATCAACATTGCAATTGCATATGCACTCTACCATTTTGCGGGCATACTACTGACGTGCGACAGTACTGACATCAACTTTAAACAAGTGGACTCTCGGATTCCAAATTCTTTTCATTGAGGATGCATTCAACACGTCAATTTGCCTCATAAAAGCTAAAAAATTTGTGAAGTTGAAGGTCTCGGAAATAACTTACATTCAAGAACAACAAATTTCTATTTTTGTAGTGAAACCAGAATTGATATGCACAAATTTTGGCGCAAAATGTATGAAGACAAGTGTTTTGAATTTCTCTTGCACAAAGACTGAAATTCCCTTTCACCATATTTGCTTTCGCGCATTAATATCTATAATTCTTCACTATTTCACACAGAGAACTAGTTAGTAAAAATCTGGGCAACATAAAATTGTACCGGATGTCCATAAAGTCAAGCATCATAGGAACATAAGCAATGTCTATTTATTTATGTCTCCATCAGGCCAAATATGTTGAGGAACATTCAAAGAAACCTGCTTTTTCGTTTACAACCATGTTTTGAGATTGGTGGGAATCATTTCGAACAAATAAATAAAACAAAATAAATATATAAACAAAATAAATGTATTTTCCTATGATGCGTGACTTTATGGACACCCTGTATACTTTGAATTATTTTAATCCATATTTTTATCAAATAAGCTCCGATCCATTAAAAACTTGAAATTACTACATCGCTTGTTACTCTGAAAATAAAGGTAGTTTAAATAAGCAAATACGTGACTCAGTGGATTGGAGATTGACTCGTACTCTGAAGGTCCTGGGTTTGACTCCCAAAGCCGCACCACAGTTTGATTTTGACTGGTCACCTGCTCCGTGGACTGAAAATGAAAATTGGTTATTTTATAGTGTTTTACTGGTGCTGATTTCAACCAACCTTTAGAGTGAACGACAATTCAAAGAACCATATATGAGTCAACTATCTTTAGCCATTAGCCATCCCGCAAAGCGGGAGCATAGCGTCTGATGAGTAGTCCGTATCCACAGTAAATTACGCTATAACCACTCTTTCAACAAGTTTTCTCAAAAATTTGATTGAAATCGGCACCTCTATTCAACCAATTTAAAATGGTATTCACTAAATACTTTTATGAGATTACCTTATGATATTTTCTACAGGACCGTGTCTAAGTGAATATTAAAAATGTTGGATTTGGGATTCCTACTCTATTCTCACACTCTCTTTTCTGAAGGAGGGGTTACATCATTAGAATTCCCTGGAGACGATTTGGGTAGCGCTGCGGAGCATGTATGAGCTTTTCAGCTAAGACCTATCAGCATACGTGGTATTACGAACTTGGCCTAGTAGCATTCGTGGAATGACAAACTTGGGCCTATCAACATAAGTGATATTACAAACTTGGGCCTATCAGCATAAGTGAAATGACAAACTTGGGCCTATCAACATAGATGGTATTACAAATTTAAAATTAATTTCGGGGAAAAATTTCTTCTTTCTGAAGAAATTTTCCACCAAATTAATTTTAAATTCGTTTTTTTGTAAATTCTTTCATTATTGGATCTTACTTTCTCTTTAAGGATAGATTCCCTCCTCTTTTGTGCTTCTCATGCGTCTATAAATTTGATTACTCGCACAGCAAGAGTGAGTCTTACATTAAAACTTTCAATTTATTTAAAAGTCCCATTTGGTTACTTCAGTTCCGCACTGACCAGCATTTGGGGAGGTCTTCTCGCACCGGTCGTCCCATCAGTGACCCAGTGGAATCCATAATACGTGAACATTCTGTTGGATGTGACACTCCCTTTTCACCAGATAATTTTAAGATTTTAAATGTAAGTAATAACATTAGTGATCTTAGATTAAAATCTATTTATTTTTAAGTTAAGCCTTCTTTAAATTATAACTTTCCTATCTCTTTGATTGTTTTAATGTACCTTTCCTTTCAACCTTTCAAATGTTCTGTGCGATTCTTCATTTCACGAAGGTCAAGCTTGTCGCCCCTTCTCTCTAGTTGGCCTGGTGAAGTTGAGAGTTGGTTTCTTATGTTCTCCACCTCACATAGCCAGGTATGCCCGGCTCATCTGGAATTGTTCTGAACCAGGCGTCTAATCTTCTTTTAAAGATATCCACCTCTACATCACTCGTGTTTTTTAGTTCATTGGGCAGCTGGTTAAACTGTCTTCGTCCTCTCACAACAAAACTATTTTCCCTTAGGATTGAGGCTGTTCCCTCTCAAGCCTTTAATTTGGGAACACGACACATTCTTCCTTTTCTACTTTCACTGTTGTTTGGGGGATTATAGGGTTCAAAGTAAGATTAAGGGGCTAGTTCCTCCAATATTTTTCAAGTGTAAATAATGGTGTACCTCTCTCTTCTTCTTTCCAGTGACTATAAGTTTAATTTACGTAATCTTTCCCAGTAATGTAGTTCTTTGCATTCATTGATCTTGGCTGAGAGGCTTCTCTGAATCCCTTCTAGCTGACTAATGTCTTCTTTTTTATATGGGGACGTTAGGACCGAGCAGTATTCCAACTTGGGTATGATCAGTGTTTTCAATAGAGGAATCAATTATATTCCTATCCCTTCGTTTAAAGGTTCTCAGTATCTGTCCAGTTATTCTCTTTTGCTCTATTTAATGCTATTTTATTTTGTTTCAAATTTTGCTTCATCATCATTCCAACACCTAAATATTTTGCTTTAGAATTTGTCTGAATTTTCTGTCCATTTGGGATATAGTATTAAATGTATTTTAAGTCCTCCCTTCTTCCGTACCTTGATTATTGGAATTTCTCAGTGTTAAATTTCATTTTGATACCTTCCAACCACTTGTAGCTTTTGTTCATGTCTGTTTGTGGAGATCCTATATCCTCTGGATTTCTTATTTTTCTACTAATTTTTGCGTCATCGCAAAGGATGTTACTGTGCTGTCAATGGTAACTTCCTCATCTATATCATTTAGCATGATTATGAAGAGTAATGGAGCTAACACTGTTTCTTGTGGTACTGAACTAAAGACCTCTGACTCTGATGAAGATATTCCTTGAACTGTAATGACTTGCTGCCGCTCACTAAGGAAATTATATATCCATTTTCCTACTTTTGCTGTTATTCATATTTTATTTTATGTACTATGATTCCATGATTACAATGTAGAGTGTAGAGGGGTGCGGTTGAGAAGCCGTTCTCCCTGATTATTTTCTTCTATTTCCCCTTTGCCTGTGAAATATAATCGAGAGATAGTTTTTTTTGGATGTATGAATGCGTCCATGAGTGTGAGTGTGTGCGCGATCGTCTTTTGTTAGCTTGAAATGAATGCATGAAGCAAGAAAAAGAACGAAAGGGTTTGGGGAGTTTTTCGCTGTGTTAGCTGTAAGAAAGTCGTCGGTGCTAGTGTTAAGACCAATTATTTGGGAAAACTAAAGTTTACTTGGTGTAGAAAGTAGAAAAAATAAGTCTTTTATTTCAAAGACAACAAAATATGTGAATATTTGGAGCTGTATTGGAGGAATTTACGTTTTGAAACCTCTCTGCGCAGAAACTTATATTTTTGTATATTTCTTTTTTTCCTGTTTGTAATAAATCATAGAATTATTTGTCAAATCATTGTCGATCCCTCCAGTGAACTAAATTCCGCAGGGTTCCTTTGCCGAGCGGGGGAGTCGAAGATTTTGAGTATTCAAAAGAGACGGCTCCCGCTACAACACCTGTCGAACGCCTTGACAAAGTCTGTGTATATTATATCATAGTTGTCATTACTTTCACGTGAATGAATAATGTTGTTATAGTGTTCCATTAGTTGTGATAGGCATGATCTTCCTGACCGGAATCCATGTTGGTTATCATTTAATTTTTTCCGAGTTTCCAAAAAAGTCAGATTTTTTCTCTAACTATTCGTTCAAATATTTTAGTGAGATGATATATAATCGACACTGGCCTATAGTTTTTGGCCTCGGATTGATCTCCTCCTTTATATATTGGAACTATGTTCTCCCTCTTTCGGATGCTCGGTATTTCTCCCGTGTCTACTGATCGTTTCCGTATCCAATAGAGGGGCTCAGCGATTGCATTCTTGCAGTTTTTGATCAGTGTGGCATTCCATTTGACGAGTCCTACCGCCGAATGTGCTTTTAGTTCCCCTATAGCTTGTGTAATATCATCTGTTGTAAAGTCGATGTCCGTTATACTTTCCCCTTATAGTTCTTCTTCAAAGAACGTGTTTCTATCCTTTTTCAGTTTATCAGTTTTGGAGATACTGAAAGATGATTCATATTGAGCTCTTAATATTTCAGATACCTCTTTTAGATCATCGGAAAAAACATTGTTTTCATTTTTCAAAGGTCCAATAGTCGCGTTTTTTTTCCGACTTCCTTTTTGGAAAATTATAATAGTACTTTGAGTTAACTTTTATCGCTTTTATAGCGTCTTTTTCTTCTTTCTCTGTATGCTTCTCATTTAGATCATGTATGACGCAATCTATACTCTTCAGTTTATCGTTTACTATTTTTCTGATGTTTTTGCAGTTTCCTAATTTTACAGTCACTTTTTTACTCTTGCGGAACATTTTCTTATTTTGTCTCTCGAACCTTATTCTCTTTCCTCTTTGTTGCATGTAGGTTGTAGAACCTACTTCATAATTTATTTGGTATTTGTTTTCAAATTTTACTTATCTTTTACTTTTTATCATTTTAGAATTCACCCTGAAGATGAGAGCTATATCCCTCCAAACGTTGGATTTATATTAAATTCATGCTATCTGTTGCTTACTTGGTCTTCCTTTTCATTATACTTTTAAGGTTTCCTAGAAACAAACCTATCAGTTCTATATATATATATACTTTATATATATATATGTGTGTGTGATACAACTCAGCATGGTCTCCTGAGAAACTTTTATGTTACACACAGACCGTGAATGGAACAAGGAATTCTTTTGAGAAAATTAAATCCACTATCGTCCGAATAAGTAATGGTGAATGACAAACACTACAGTTTTTTTCTTTTTCACGTGGGCAACGAGTCACTCGCAAAGAGCCCCCAAAATATAACATCCTTCGCCATCTATCTGCCAAGCAGAAACCTGTAGTGTTTGTCATTTCCATTACTTATTCGGACTATAGTGGATTTAATTTTCCCAGAAGAGTGCCCTGTTTCATGCACGGTCGGTGTGTAACATATGCAGTATATATATATATATATATATATATATATATATATATATATGAGGAATAAAACCACGAAGGAAAGGAAACACAGAATGGTGCTCAAGCGCTTTCGTCTAATGACATCCTCAGGAACACTGAAGTACATAAAGAGTTACAGCCTATATATAGGTTACAGAAAAATTTATATATATATATATATACATTCAACTGCAAAGAACACGCAGTATAAATAACGTAAAGAACGACGCTTGTATAGGAGATATTCCGCGCAAGACGAGAAAGAGAAAACAACAAATGAAAAATGAAGTACCACCTGGGAATCGAACCCGGGATCTTCCGATTGCCGGTCAGACGCGATACCACTACACCATGGACTTCACTCTTCCAAATGCCGTAATTCCTCTACATACTCGCAGAAACCAATGCCCCAAGGGGGCACCTCCGCATGCCGTAACATTATATACATTCAACTGCAAAGAACACGCAGTATAAATAACGTAAAGAACGACGCTTGTATAGGAGATATTCCGCGCAAGACGAGGAAGAGAAAACAACAAATGAAAAAATGAAGTACCACCTGGGAATCGAACCCGGGATCTTCCGATTGCCGGTCAGACGCGATACCACTACACCATGGACTTCACTCTTCCAAATGCCGTAATTCCTCTACATACTCGCAGAAACCAATGCCCCAAGGGGGCACCTCCCGCATGCCGTAACATTATATACATTCAACTGCAAAGAACACGCAGTATAAATAACGTAAAGAACGACGCTTGTATAGGAGATATTCCGCGCAAGACGAGAAAGAGAAACAACAAATGAAAAAATGAAGTACCACTGGGAATCGAACCCGGGATCTTCCGATTGCCGGTCAGACGCGATACCACTACACCATGGACTTCACTCTTCCAAATGCCGTAATTCCTCTACATACTCGCAGAAACCAATGCCCCAAGGGGCACCTCCCGCATGCCGTAACATTATATACATTCAACTGCAAAGAACACGCAGTATAAATAACGTAAAGAACGACGCTTGTATAGGAGATATTCCGCGCAAGACGAGAAAGAGAAAACAACAAATGAAAAAATGAAGTACCACCTGGGAATCGAACCCGGGATCTTCCGATTGCCGTCAGACGCGATACCACTACACCATGGACTTCACTCTTCCAAATGCCGTAATTCCTCTACATACTCGCAGAAACCAATGCCCCAAGGGGGCACCTCCCGCATGCCGTAACATTATATACATTCAACTGCAAAGAACACGCAGTATAAATAACGTAAAGAACGACGCTTGTATAGGAGATATTCCGCGCAAGACGAGAAAGAGAAAACAACAAATGAAAAAATGAAGTACCACCTGGGAATCGAACCCGGGATCTTCCGATTGCCGGTCAGACGCGATACCACTACACCATGGACTTCACTCTTCCAAATGCCGTAATTCCTCTACATACTCGCAGAAACCAATGCCCCAAGGGGGCACCTCCCGCATGCCGTAACATTATATACATTCAACTGCAAAGAACACGCAGTATAAATAACGTAAGAACGACGCTTGTATAGGAGATATTCCGCGCAAGACGAGAAAGAGAAAACAACAAATGAAAAAATGAAGTACCACCTGGGAATCGAACCCGGGATCTTCCGATTGCCGGTCAGACGCGATACCACTACACCATGGACTTCACTCTTCCAAATGCCGTAATTCCTCTACATACTTGGAAGAGTGAAGTCCATGGTGTAGTGGTATCGCGTCTGACCGGCAATCGGAAGATCCCGGGTTCGATTCCCAGGTGGTACTTCATTTTTTCATTTGTTGTTTTCTCTTTCTCGTCTTGCGCGGAATATCTCCTATACAAGCGTCGTTCTTTACGTTATTTATACTGCGTGTTCTTTGCAGTTGAATGTATATAATGTTACGGCATGCGGAGGTGCCCCCTTGGGGCATTGGTTTTGCGAGTATGTAGAGGAATTACGGCATTTGGAAGAGTGAAGTCCATGGTGTAGTGGTATCGCGTCTGACCGGCAATCGGAAGATCCCGGTTCGATTCCCAGGTGGTACTTCATTTTTTCATTTGTTGTTTTCTCTTTCTCGTCTTGCGCGGAATATCTCCTATACAAGCGTCGTTCTTTACGTTATTTATACTGCGTGTTTCTTTGCAGTTGAATGTATATAATGTTACGGCATGCGGGAGGTGCCCCTTGGGGCATTGGTTTCTGCGAGTATGTAGAGGAATTACGGCATTTGGAAGAGTGAAGTCCATGGTGTAGTGGTATCGCGTCTGACCGGCAATCGAAGATCCCGGGTTCGATTCCCAGGTGGTACTTCATTTTTTCATTTGTTGTTTTCTCTTTCTCGTCTTGCGCGGAATATCTCCTATACAAGCGTCGTTCTTTACGTTATTTATACTGCGTGTTCTTTGCAGTTGAATGTATATAATGTTACGGCATGCGGGAGGTGCCCCCTTGGGGCATTGGTTTCTGCGAGTATGTAGAGGAATTACGGCATTTGGAAGAGTGAAGTCCATGGTGTAGTGGTATCGCGTCTGACCGGCAATCGGAAGATCCCGGGTTCGATTCCCAGGTGGTACTTCATTTTTTCATTTGTTGTTTTCTCTTTCTCGTCTTGCGCGGAATATCTCCTATACAAGCGTCGTTCTTTACGTTATATATATATATATATATATACACACACATACATACAATAAACGGAGAAATAAAAATAAAAATTAAAAATTAAACATTAAAGGATTGTGGGAGGAGCATACAAATTTGTAAGGAAAAACTACCGATTTTTAGCACAAGATCAAATGAATTGTTTCCAACCAATGTTATATAGAAATATTCTTGAGTCTGCCATTATCCAACTTACAAATAACTTCAACATAAGCAAAGGTCTTTTTCAACTCGATCCTGTTGTTTTGAATTCCTTCAGAACAGATTTAGATAAGAAGGGTAGAACGCTAAATCTTTGGTAAACTTGTATGCCACTCTAATAACTTTTATTTTTCAATTTATTTTTATATACATCGAACCTTAAACAAGAAGGGCAGAGTGCTAAAACCCGGGCAGATTTCCAGTATAATATTTATTTATTTATTTATTTTATTTTTATTTTTTATCTATGACATTGGTTGGAAACAATTCATTTGATCTTGTGCTAAAAATCTGGTTTTTTTTTTTATATAATATTGGTTGGAAACAATTCATTTGATCTTGTGCTAAAAATCGGTAGATTTTTTTTTTTTAAATTATCTATAACATTGGTTGGAAACAATTCATTTGATCTTGTGCTAAAAATCGGTAGTTTTTCCTTACAAATTTGTATGCTCCTCCCACAATCCTTTAATGTTTAATTTTTAATTTTTATTTTTATTTCTCCGTTTATTGTATATATATATATATATATATATATATATATAATATATATACAGGGTGGGCGGAAAGTAGCTCCCTATTTTGGATTGGTAAAAAAATACGTATATTATCCATTTATTTCAGAAGAAATAATATGAAAAGGTAGGCATACATGGTAGGTTTTCTCTAAAATTCAATGTGGGCTCCAACTCTTTCCACCAGCTTCTGGAGCCGCCCAGGAATGGCGTCCACTGACTTTAGCAGGAACTCCGGCGGGATGGAGGACATGACTTCCCGAATTCGGTCCTCCAGTTCTTCCAATGTCCTCGGTTTAGTGCGGTAGACTTCTTCCTTTACCCACCCCCAAAGAAAGAAGTCGCACGGTGTCAAGTCGGGGCTCCTGGCTGGCCATTGATGTGGACCACGACGACCCATCCAACGCCCAAAGAAGTGGGCATCCAGCCACTCACGGACAACAAGAGCGAAGTGCGGAGGGGCGCCATCTTGCATAAATATCAGATCGTCGATGTTCTCCCATGTGCTGACAACCGGCCAGACCTCGTTTCGCAACATAGCAAGGTACCGCTCAGCATTCATGGTGTTGCGCAGAAGGAACGGGCCCACAACCTGATCTGAGGTCATACCACACCACACCGTTACACTGAACCGATTCTGCCGTTTTTCAGCGGTAACCATGGGATCATCTCCTGCCCAGTAGTGGCAATTGTGGCGGTTGACAAAGCCTCCGACGTGGAACACCGCCTCGTCGCTCAGAGGATGTTGCGGAAGAGATGGGGCCAGTCTTCATGCCAAGCCAGCATGATTTCCCCGAACTCCATGCGAATGTCGCAGTCCTCGTCCAAGAGAGATTGGCAGTAATGCGGCTTCCACGCACGCCAGTTCAGCTCCTTCTTCAGCACAGTTCGCACTGAGTAGCGGGAGAGTCCACTTTCCCGAGCTGCCTGGCGAGCTGACTTTCGTGGACTCCGTGCGAACATTTCCTGAACTGCCTGCACCGTCTCCTGGGCCCTGGATGTCGAAGGGCGACCACATCTTCGAACATCTGCCACAGACCCCGTGGTCATGAGCTTCGAGTGGCAGTTCTTGATTGTTTTCGGGTCCACTTGGGCACGTGGTCCGTGAATGGCCCGCCACCATCTTTGAACTCGAACGACAGATTGCCAAACTTCGTACCGTGCCGCCAACTGGGCACGCTCCTGCAGTGTTAAACGCTCAGCCATGTTACCCTTCAATCTGAAATGAAAAAAAAAAAGTTAACGTTACAATTGTACCACTTTAGAGAACACAAAGAGAACACTTTAGAGAAAAAATGATTACCGTTATTTAAATAATTCATATATTTCAAACGTTTTTTTTACTTAGGACTGTAATGGATGGTATTATGAATTGTTTGTAAGTATAATGACTTGTTTTACCGGCAATATTTTTGTTTCCAAAAATAGTTATAAGGTTTAATTTTTATGCGTATAAAATTTTGGACGCTCTCTGCTTCAGCGTATTGCAATCATCTTTTTTCGCATCGTCTGAGTGAAATAGTGTAGTGTACCGTAGATTATTTAAATTATATATGGATTGGATATACTGTAAATGGTTATGTATGCATGATTTCGCAAAATTATTATAATTTTAATACATATTGTGTTCATGGGTTATCAGCCAATCATTGTTTGAACACAGATTACGGTTACAGAGGGTGGCTTATTTCTACACATTTTCCTGAGGTACTTTATCCATGAATGGGTTAAATTGACTTACCAATTTCACTGTTTTGTCTTATTCACAGATAACTGGTGAACGATGGCAGCATGTACAAGATCGAAGAAATCAATCTGGCTTGTGGGATCATCAAGTCCTACTATTGCCGGTCAGCAATTACCTTCAAGAGGTGATGTATTGAAGTACCTTTTCCATCTCCACAATGAAGAGAAGAAATCCTTAGCTGAGTGTGTGTCCTCGACATCACAAGCCATCATTGAAATCTGGGTGACAGAAGGTTTACCGACGAAACATCCGCACGACGTCAACAAGCACGTCCGGAAATTGCATGACGAATGGCAGGGTTTGAAGAAGAGAATTTCGCGGAAAACGAAGACCAATTTGGACAACCAGGCTGCGTTCAGGTCAAGCTTGAACAACCTTTTCGACATTGGTCACCAAAATGCCCTAAATCTTATCAAAATTCAGGAGGACAAGGACTTCCTGCTTGCTCAAAGGGAGGAGGGTCGGAGAGGAAGGATTGGAAATGTCGACAAGAAGATTGCCAAAAAAGTCGCAAGGGCCCAAGAAAGAACTGCTCAGGAATTGAAGCGGAAAGACAGGCATGTGCAGGAAATGGAAGAAATCTCTGCTACCGTTGTTATGGAAACCTCATCGTCAGCGTCATTAAGTGAGGAAACAAGTCCCGAAAGAAAGCCAGTTACATCGTCGGCTCCAAAACATCGCCGTGGGACGACGGCAATCAGTTCGGAGGTCGCTGCGGCATTGGACCGCACGCGGATGAGCGACAGGGCAGCTGCTCGTGTTCTCATCCCCTTTGGCATGCAAATGGGTCAGGACATAAGTGAGATGTGCCTCAGTCCAAGTGCTATTCGGGCCAGCAGATCCAGGTACAGATCAGCCCACGAAGCAGAGGTGAGAGCTTCCTACAAGCCTGAATGCCCTCTTGTTCTTCACTGGGATGGAAAACGTATGGCAGACTTAATGGGAAGAGACAAAATCGACCGTTTAGCCATCTTAGTTACCGGGGATGGGATGAGCAAGATTCTAGCCATCCCCAAACTCCCAGACTCCAAGGCAGAAAGGACAGTAATCGTCATCATCGAAACCATCGAAAACTGGGATCTTGGCCAGAAGATCAAAGCTCTTTGCTTTGACACGACAGCCACCAACACCGGCATCCATGGAGGAGTGTGTGTGCGAGTAGAGCAGGCTCTCGGGCGTGAAATGATTTACTTTGCGTGTCGACATCACGTGCTGGAACTGCTGCTTGAAGCAGTATCTTCTTTCCTTGTTGGAGACCTTTCCAAAGGACCTGAGATTACGATTTTCCAGAGCTTCCGTAATGTTTGGCCGCAACTGAAATTGAATGAATACTCCACTGCCGCGGACGAAGAGGACACGGCTGCAGTGATCAGTCCCTGGGCCGAGAAGATGATTCATGAAGCAAATGACCTTCTGAAAGTGAAGCATCCCAGAGATGACTATAAAGAGCTTCTTGAACTTGTAGTCATTTTCTTGGGAGGAGTACCTCACGGACGTCGGAGTCCTGTGTTCATGGCTTCAGGGGCTTTGCACCGAGCACGGTGGATGGCGCGTGGAATTTACTCTCTCAAGATTTGGATGTTCAGATACCAGTTCACGATGCACATGAACCAATGTCCTTCAACATCTCGTGGAGCAAGTAGCAGTGACCGCCTGATTTCTGGGTTGCGGGACTTCTGTCTCTTCGTTGCTCAAGATTACGTCCTTCCGTGATTTTCAGCAAGAGAAGCAGCAAGCGCTCCACGAAGCGACTTAGCCCTCCTTCAAAAGTTGCAAAACACCAACGCCGCTGGGTACAAGAGTTTTAATCGGCATCTCTGGTACCTCAATGAGGTAAACGTGGGCCTTGCACTATTCGATCCTGCAGTCGATGATGATGAGAAGCGGAAAATGGTAGAGAATATGAATTCCGTTGAAGGGTCAGAAGCTCCCCCCCGACGAGTCTGGATTCCAGATCCAAGAGGAAAGACCCTGGCAGACTTTTGCTCTTCCAATACGTACAATCTGTTCACCCTTCTAGATCTTCCAGTCGATTTCCTGCAAGAGGATCCATCAAACTGGGAAAACACCAGCAGCTTTGGTTCAGCAAAGATCAGGGTGGATTCCTTAAATGTAGTGAATGATGCAGCAGAGCGAGGCATAGCATTGATTCAAGAATTCACGAAGGCTGGAAGGACTCGGAACGAAGAGCAGATGCAGTTCATGATTCAAATCGTCGAAGAACATCGTAAAGTCTTGTCGACAGCCTCCAAAGCCACTTTGATGAAAAAATGAACGCCAACACTCGAGGTGTCATGTACTTTAATCGTTAATTATGAATTTAGTGAATATACTCACACGATATATTTGTTCTGAATACTTATTGGAGATGCAGTTTATCATTTAAACTGAGAATTAAAATTTCCATTGCCCTATAAATTGAAAATACCTATCAGCTGTGGGCAACCTCTAAATGTTGTTGGATTACAAAGAAATTTTGCCTGTTCTGTTTTCTCATGATCCTCACAAAATAAAGGGTTCCGCTCCCTTGCATTTTCATTTCGCATTTTTCACCATATACCATAAACACACCCTAATATATATATATATACTGTATATATTTTTTTTCTGTAACCTATATATAGGCTGTAACTATGTACTTCAGTGTTCCTGAGAATGTCATTAGACGAAAGCGCTTGAGCACCATTCTGTGTTTCCTTTCCTTCATGGTTTTATTCATCATAAATATTTTTCACGTGTTACTTTCGTGAAATAATTTTCATATATATATATATATATATATATATATATATATATGACCCATTGCCCACGTTGGACTTTCATCATGAAAAAGAAAAACTTCAGTACTTGCCACTTACATTACTTATTCGAATTATAGTGGATTTAATATCCTACAAGGTGTGGTGTTCTTTGCTCCATGCACTGTTTGTGTGCAACATAAAAGCATCTCAGGGAATCAGTCTGAGTTGTCGTGTATATATATATATATATATATATATATATGTATATATATAGTGTGTATATATATATATATGTGTATATATGTGTATATATATATGTATATATATATATATATATATGTGTGTGTGTGTGTGTGTGTGTGTGTGTGTGTGTGTGTGTGTGTGTCTGTTCCAGCCATAGGTCCAAAATGGAAGCACTTACAAACATGAAACTTCACACACATATTGACTAGGTCCCGAGGTTGTGCACCTGGGTGTTGAATGCCCGGTTAAGTCAACTGTACGCCCTTGACGATTGGTTAGGTTAGGTCGTGATATTTTCGTTAGCTTTAACGAAAATATCACGACTTAACCTAATCAATCGTCAATGGCATACAATTACCTAACCGGACATTCAATTAATCTAATCGAGCATTCAGTTGACTTAACCGGGCATTTAATTAACCTAATCGGGCATTCAGTTGACCTAACCGGGCATATATATAATATATATATATATATATATATATATATATATATATATATACAGGGTGTCCGAGAATTATCTGTACAATTTTTGGCTGTTATTAAAGGTCAACCATGAAGTGTAGAAATTCAAGTGTTGTCCCATTTTACAGAGAAACTCATTAAGTTTTTTCTGATAACAAGTTTTGACAAGTTTTTTCTTTACAATACGCGGGTGACAGACATTGATGATTTAAAAGCAAGAATCACAGCTGCTATTGAGCGAATTAATGTGGATATGCTGCAGCGTACATGGCAACATTTGGATTATCGATTGGATGTTTTGCGAATCACTGATGGTGCACATATCGAATGTTTGTAACAACGTTACTTTAATAAAAGAAACTTTTGGAAATACAGATTCTAAATAATCTTGTTTAAGAATTTTACGTGTGTTATCAAGAATTTTATTAAAAGATGAAATTGTACAGATAATTTTCGGACACACTGGAATTTCTAAAAAACTTGTCAAAACTTGGTATAAAAAAAAACTTAATGAGATTCTCTGTAAAATGGGACAACACTGGAATTTCTACACTTCATGGTTGACTTTTAATAACAGCCAAAAATTGTACAGATAATTCTCGGACACCCTGTATATATATATATATATATATATATATATATATAATATATATATATATATAGCGTACAACATCCACTCGGGCAACGCCAGGTCGCTCCGCTAGTATATACATATATACACTACAACTCAGAATGATTCCCTGAGATGCTTTTATGTTGCACACAAGCAGTGCATGGAGCAAAGAACATCTTCTAAGACAGTGGTGGCGAACCTTTTTTGTTGGCTGATCATTTTTGTTACTTTTTATTTTTTAAAAAGCGAAATTGGGTCACAATAATTTATTTACTTTTATTTTTAGTGAGAAACTTGTTGGATTTTAGCTGCTAATGTTTTGATTCGAGGTTTATATTTAGTTGTCTTTAGTCTCACACATGCTGCACTCATATCTGTGCCAAAGCGATTCCTAGTGGTGGATTTGACAAAATTCATGGAGGTAAACAACTGTTCACATGAATAAGATGAACCAAACATTGTTAGTAGAGTGAATGCTAGCTTTTTCATTGATGCAAAAGAATTTGTAAAGAGTTCCATTCTGCAAGAATAAGATTCTCTACTCTTTCTATTGATTGTTGTTCTCTGGTTACACCCAAAATTGACGACTCCAATTCCTTTTCTTGTAACTTCAGATTAAGATCAATAAATTTAGTCTCTCATACTGCACTTTCTTGGAAGTCAACTAATTCCATTTCTAAATTATTAATGTCAAGCCAATTAAAAGCTGATAACTGAAGATCTTCAAATTGAATAATATAGGGTAATTGAATGAATTGTAATGTTGCATCAATTTGTCGGAATTGTGAAAACCTCTCTGAAAGTGATTGTCTGACATCTCTTATTATTGAAGAGTACTTTTTGAGCACGTCGGACTTATTTTCTTCATTGTCTGCAAAATATTTTGAAGTCAAGAAGTGTTTCTGCAATAATGGAAAATTTTTCAATTTTTCTTCTTCCAGATCTTCTGAGAAAATTTTTTTTTTTTTCAAAAGTTTTAATATTTTCAAACATTGATGATACAACACAGCCGCGACCTTGCAACTTTTTATTTAAAGCATTGTAATGCAATGTGAAATCAGCGAAAAAATGTAAGTCATCCAACCAATTCATGTCAGTCAGTTCTGGATATTCATGTTCCTTTTTATTAAAAAAATATGTTATTTCTTCTAACAATTCAACAAAGCGATTCAAAATTTGACCACGACTTAACCATCTGACATTGTTATATATGACTCACCCTGAAAATTGAGAGTCAACCTCATCTAATCTCATCTAATAGTTTGGTAAATTGACGTTTGTTAAGATCGTGAGCAACTATAAAATTGACAATCTTTGTCACAAGAGACATTACATTTTTAAATGATTTTAAACTTTTTTTGCCCAAAGAGCTTCTTGGTGTAAAATACAATGAAATTCAACTAAAGGGTGTTTCACCTCTTGTTTAAGTAATTGAACAAAGCCAACATTTTTTCCAATCATACCCGGAGCTCCATCAGTTGTCACAAATACAATATTTCTGAAATTAATACCCATTTGGATGAATTCCTTCTTCAATTCATTCATAATATACTGTCCTGTGGTTTTCTCAGGCAGTGTCATCAATTTAATTAGCTCTTCCTTCATTATATTTCCAGAATGAAATCTTGCAATAACTGCTAGACGGGCCTGTGATGTGACATCTGTACTTTCATCCAGACAAGTTGAAAACATTCCAGCATTTGTCAAGTCCAATAAAAGTTGATCAGATACATCTTTGTCCACGATAATTATTCTATCTTTGACCGTATTTCTGGCCACAGGCATCTCATTAATACGTTTAATTATTTGATCTTTATTCTGAAAATCTTTAAATAAATAATCTCAGCAGTTTATAACAGCTTCTTTTAAATAATCACCATCAGAAAGTGGCTTTCCGTGTTGAGCAATGGTAGATGATAATTGAAAATTAGCTGCTGTAATATTGTTGTTTGGTTTAAAAATTCTTTTGAAAATAGCAGATTGTTGTTGATGTTGGTTTAATTGCCGCATAATAATTTCATTCCTTTCCTCATCTGACATTGAGCACAAATTTTTGTGGTTACTTTCAAAATGTCGCTTAATATTATAAAGCGAACAACAATGTCCACTTTGCAAATACAACAAATAGCTTTATTATTAAGTTTAATAACATCGTATTTCACAGTCCACTCTTCATGAAATAACCTTCCAGTTCCACTACCTTCAGAACTAGGTTTTCGTTTTTTGTAACCACTTTTTTATGGGTGATAAGTTCTGCACTAATAATTTGAAGGACTTGAACTGCAAAACTGGGAAGGCGGATGACTGCGCGGCGCGCACCATGAGTCGGTTGTCATACATACACGCACGTTTTTAAATGTATACTATACGTTTAAAAACGTTTTAATGTGTATCAGCTGTTTATTTCGGTAGGTTGTCATACATACACGCACGTTTTTAAACGTATACTATACGTTTAAAAACGTTTCAATGTGTATCAGCTGTTTATTTCGGTGGGAGAATAAAATAATTTAAAAAATGTAAGGCAGAAAATATTAAAAATTAAAGTCATATTTTATTTAAATCAGAGCTCGTGGGTCACTAAAAATTGCCTCGTGAGTCAGTACTTTCCCCGCGGTTCAGTGGTTCGCCATCACTGTTCTAGGATATTAAATCCACTATAGTTCGAATAAGTAATGGTAAATGGCAACTACTGAAGCTTTTCTTTTTCATGATGGAAATCTAACGTGGGCAATGGGTCACTGCAAAGAGACCCCAAAATATCATATAACTTCCCTCATCAGCCATCTACAGTACTAAGCAAATATGCTAAGCAGATAGAACCCAGCTTTGGGACAGGGTACACTGTTTAAAACTAACCTAATCAGTTACTTTCAGAACCTCAATATACGCAAGAAACTCATTGCATTTACATCGGATCGAATACATCAAAGAAAAATGGTAACTATTGTATTTTTAGCCAAAATCCAAAACTTAAACCTCACTCGGAATATTTGAGGATCCACTTTACAAGACACTTAACACGTCCGTTTAATGTGCTACAACTGAGGTACTTTTATGTTGCACACAGACCGTGCGCGAAACCGTAACTGCAACGAGTTTCTTGCATATATTGAAGTTCTTAATGTACTGTAAACTATAAACCTTTCCCTAAATCTGTACAATAATATACTGGAGTTCTACTTTCCTTTAACATGAAAGACTTTGTAGCTTTAGCAACTGTGTCTGGAGTTTTATTTTTAAGAGGAAAAGCCATAAGTATCTGCTGAAGACATCAATTATAAATAAAATATACCTGTATCATCATTATATTTCAAGTACCTTTGCACATCAATCAAATCTGTCTGGTGCATTTGTTTTCGCAGTTTTAAAACTTCCTCGCACACGCTTATGAAGTGTATAGGTATTTTGTTCATGCAAAAATTCTCAGCAACTTTTTTCTTTACCCCTTCAACATATGTACCTTTTTAGAACCTCTGAACCCCGTCGTAAGAAATGGGGTTAGAAATATCATAAGAACGATTCTCCAATACGTCAGCCATTTACATATTTTAGAAAGGCATGGATAAAGTCGAGTGTTGACGGTATTTCTCTTTTTCAAAGGTTTGTCGGAGGGATACTCTGGTGTGTGGTTTGAGTCGTTTGTTTCAGCGCTTTTATTCTGTTTTTTACCAATCACTATTTTTGGAATGTTCATCTGCTGTAACCTTGTCGCTATGCTTGATGACTATGAGTTGCTCCATAAGTTTCTTATAGTCTTCATACTCTTGAAGAAATTTCTGAAGGGCTTCTTGGTATAAAATTCTTTTTTCATCAGGATGTATTTGTTTATTTAATATATTCAACAATTCACTCTCTCTTCTTTTAAGGTCTAGAGATGTTTCATGCTTCTTTGTGTTTTGTAGTGAAGTGCACACCTAGTGAGGTACCACAACAAGTTCCTTCATTATACACTTCTAGATAACAAGATCATCCAAGCTATCCATGAGTCCTGACATTTATCCTCTAAGCTATGGACTTTTTGGTACGAAAACGTCTGTCTGTAGCTCCACTTAACTTCGACAGTGCAGTATTATTTCTAATCAATTGTATATATTTTTATCCTTAGTGTATGAATTGTCATTGTATTAATAATATTTGTCATATGGACTATAGTCTGCCAATAAACCTTTTCATTTCATTTTCATTTTCATTTCAATAATAAATAGACTAAAATTGAAAATAGTACAAGTAGGAATGTTCCACCTTTCTGTATAACAAGACGTTTTTTCTGTGATACAGCTTGTCTTTTGCGTGTCACTTTATGTAAACATCCCTTTTGCGCGCAGTCATTGTGACGTTGCATTTTACAACATTGAGAGACTTTGCAGATGCATTTTAAAAGTCTGCGTCAGCGTTTTTACAAACAATCGCTGAAAAGTGAGTAATAATCGTGAGAACGTTTTTATAAACTCAAGATATTTCTTTACACATTTCGTCAGTCTGGTATATACAGGGTGTCCCATAAGTCCGGCATCATAGGAGAAATTCATATTTTTCTATTTCTACAAACCATAATTCATATGCTCGGGATGCCAATTTTCCGTCCACCATTCTGTTTAGTGACGAGGCTGTTTTTTATGGAAATGGTGAGGTAAATCGACAGAACACCCGCTACTGGTCTCAAAACAACCCTCACTGGTATACTTCTTCAAAGGAACAAGGTGCATCTCGGGTGATGGTATGGTGTGGCATTTGGAAGGATCGCATCATAGGCCCCCTCTTTTTCGATGAACATGTCACTGGAGGCACCTACCTACGTATGCTCAAGGAAGAAGCATTTCCCAGTGTCTTGAACGAAGAAGGAAATTTTCCAACATGGTTCCAGCAAGACGGCGCTCCTGCACATTACAGCACCCAAGTAAGGGAATACCTGTACCAACAATTCCCTGGTCATTGGATAGGACGTCGAGGGCCTGTGGAATGGCCAGCTAGAAGCCCGGATCTCACGCCACTAGATTTTTATCTCTGGGGCCACTTGAAAGCGCTGGTATACGCAAAGAAAATTAGGAGTGTTGAACATTTGCGGCAGCGCATTATTGAGGCATGTAACACCATTACTACTGACATCATTCACCGTGTGCTTGCTGACTGGGTATCACGTCTGAATTTGTGTATTGAAAACAATGGTGGACATATTGAGCACGTTCTGTAAATAAAAGCTTTCGTTTTGCCTTTTTTTATTTTTCCTATGATGCCGGACTTATGGGACACCCTGTATATTGTTTCAACTTCGTTAAGAAATATGTCCGTTCTTAGGAGTACTGTAAAAGTGCTGCGCGAGTGAATGTCACAGAGAAAATACCCGTATCGCCAACGGGTATTTGCTGAATACGAGTATTTTCCACCGAAACTTTTGACCGGCTAATATACCAATTTGCGATACATCCCGACGTTGAGCAAACAAGACAAGATACTGCGTGTTTAAAGAAACATCCCGCGTAAAATTTTTGAAAAACAGGTTTTGAATGATGAAAAACGCTTATGTTAAGATGGTTGAAAAACCCTGTAAACGTCTCAGCAATAACACTGGGAACAAAAAAAACACTTTTTCTTGGTGCCTGAGGTTTTAGACCTTATTCTGGATATTTTCATGCCACTGATTCAGAAAATATCATCCATTTTGTTCTAGCAGCTCTAGTTTTTGAGATATTGCATACGTCATTACCTACTTTATTACCCTTCTGGAACGGTATTATGAGTTGCTCGTAAATCTAAATGCATCTGTATAATTAAATTGTAGCTATGATTTTGCTGATGTTGCTGTTTTGCATGTGTATTGTACATGTACTAACGTGAATTCTTTCCCGTTACAGGCGTTGACATGGCTTCATCACGAAGAAAGTGTTTAAATCATCCAGATGTGTTTTGTTTTATCTGCGGAGAGTACACGTTCATTGAACAGAGAAAAACTATTACTGATTTTGTGAAAAAAGCTTATTTTGCCTATTTCAAAGTACAACTAGGGGACCAAGATAAGCCATGGGCTCCTCATGTTGTGTGTAAAACGTGTACGGAGCATCTGCAGCAATGGACCAACGGAAAGAGGAGGTGCCTGAAATTTGGTATACCAATGGTATGGAGAGAACAGAGAAACCACAGTGATGACTGTTACTTTTGTTTGGTGAATATAAAGGGCATCAATGGACGTAACCGGAGTAAATGGACGTATCCTGACATAGACTCAGGTAGACGGCCTGTTTCACATTCAGATGAGATACCTGTCCCATCATTCAGCCATCTTCCAGAGCTCCCTCAAGAAGATGATGAATCTGCTACTGACAAAGAAAGCATATGTGGGCAAAATGACAGTCAACACGAATTAAACGACCTCATAAGGGACTTAAGTCTTTCGAAGAAATCGTCTGAATTGTTAGCTTCCAGGCTGGAAGAAAAAAATTTACTGCTGCCGGGAACCAAAATCACGTTATATCGCGACAGAGAAAAGGATTTACTGCCCTTCTTCTCAAAAGAGAACGATTTAGTTTTCTGCAACAATGTGCGCGGATTGCTGATGAAAATGGGCATATCGGAATACACACCAAGTGAATGGCGGTTATTCATAGATAGCTCCAAACGGAGCATAAAATGTGTTCTTCTACACAACGGCAACAGATACAGATCAATCCCAATTGGTCACTCAGTCGGTATGAGAGAAGAGCACGGGACAGTCGCCCTAGTCCTAGAAAAGATATCATACCGAGACCACCAATGGGTGATCTGTGTGGATCTGAAGATGGTGAATTTTCTCCTGGGCCAGCAGAGCGGGTACACCAAGTACCCGTGCTTTATATGTCTCTGGGACAGTAGAGCTAAAGATGAACACTGGGTGAGAAGACAGTGGCCTCTGAGAGAAAACATGGTGGTTGGAGAAAAAAATATCATCAAAGAAGCTTTGGTTGACAGAGAAAGGATCATATTGCCACCACTGCACATCAAACTAGGTTTGATGAAACAATTTATAAAGGCTTTGAACAGAGATGGGACGTGTTTTGGCTACATATGTAGAAAATTTCCTGCGCTGAGCATGGAAAAGCTGAAGGCAGGTATTTTCGATGGACCGCAAATCCGGGAACTCATGAAAGACCCGCGTTTCCAAGATTCAATGGGCAACATTGAGGCACGTGCGTGGTCATCGTTTAGTATGGTTGTGAAGAATTTCCTTGGGAACTATAAGGCCGATAACTACGGTGAACTAGTGGAGAATATGCTCTCTTCATTTTGTAAACTTGGCTGTAAAATGAGCATCAAACTGCATTACCTCCACAGTCATTTGGATCGTTTCCCAGATAACCTCGGTGATCTAAGCGAGGAACAGGGTGAACGATTTCACCAAGAACTAAGGACCATGGAAGAACGGTACCGCGGACGATGGGATACTCACGTGATGGCAGATTACTGCTGGAGCATCCAACGCGAATGTCCTGGCACATCTCATCGCAAGAAATCTCAGAAACGCGGTTTATGTGAGATGTCTCAATGAAAGAACTTTTTTTGCCGTTCGTGTCTCAAGCTTGTTTGAATTTAATAAATATTTTTCGTACCTTATGCTTGTTTGATGTTAATACACTATTTTTGCTGACATTCATCATACTTTTGTATTCAATGGACAACAACAGTGATTGCCAGTCGGCAATTATATAATATTATATACATTATATAGAAATATATATAGATATATATCATATCTTGATAAGCAGAGCTGATGGAGAAAAACTAATGTCATTTTTAGAATCAGCGACCTCAATATACCCAGAAACAGGTCTAACATCTAAGTCACCAAAAGTTGTGTTCCCCAGTGATAATTTTATTTATTTCTAGCATAAGATCATCAATCACAATCACCATATGTTTAGCATCTTTTAATGAGCTAACATCATAAATCTCTTTATGGAATAAGAGAACATTTTTGTAATCATCAAAAATAGGCTGGTAGGCTGAATAGCACCATATAAACGGTGTGTACAGGTTTTGAGAAGGGGGCATCTTTAGCTTTTATAACTTTAAGCATAAACACTGTTTTACCACACCCTGTTGGACCATTTATAGTACATGTTGATAGACTTGTGAGCTTGAATTTTTCTCGAGACTTCATCTTTTGCGTGACACGCTCTTAAGCAACGCTTTTCCAAATATAAACGTTTTTCAGAACTCGTTCCTTATGTTCATTAATTTTCTCTTGTTCTTCTTTTCCAGAATATTGAATGATGGACCCAACCAGCAAGATCTTGTAGAGCTTGGTGAGGATTCAGAGGGAACTTGAGATGCATTACTGGAGCCGATAACTTAATCGGATGATGGTGAGCAGGGTCGAGGGACCAGCTTGGAATCCTCCGTCTCAGTTGCAGGAGGACGAACTCGAGGAGGAAGTCAGGAGCCTCTACTTCCTCAAGAATTAAGCGAACCTTAGTTGAGAATTCTGAAAAGCCCTTCACGGCCAAGATTTGAGCCGTACAACTCTGAGATACGATGCCGCCTCTACTTTCAATCCCTTCCTCACCAACTCCACATGCATCAGAGAACTTAAGTGGAAACGTGTCACCAAACCTTCCACACCCTCCCCAGCATCCCAGAACCCTTCTTCTGACACATTTACACCTCCCTCAGATCCTTCAGACGCTGCTGCATCAATCACGCTGTTACACAACGTGAGTAACACATCCGTACTGGTTAGGAACAGATACGCTCCTAGGGTTGATCCATGAATCGCTTATGTGGCGGGTCTCAAACAAGGGCTTCACACCGTAGTTCCACACCTCGTCCCATACTCCCTTCAAGGCAGTGAGGCTCGGGAGGCGGATGAGGTTGGCTCTTGAGTTTGAACCTGATGATGAGGATGGTGACGCCTGGTTGAGGAGGATATTGATTACATCCTCTCACGTATTGAGAAATCAACGGAGAGTGGTTCAAAATTCACCCTGGAGAATTTCACGATCGAAATTGATCATGTCTTCCGTGTTGAGGGCCATGACGCTACATCGTACACTTTAAACTTTAATTCATGAGATATTTACAGACAACACAAAAACACCGGTCGTGGTTGTGGATTTATGGCTATAATTTTAGTGCATATGGTCGGTGTTCTAAACGTGATAGCCAGAAATATATAGCGTGCAGCAGTTATAGAACGTGTACATAAACTAGCTACATCCTATAGTCTCAATTTTAAATGTAATGTGGGTCCTAAAGAGTTAGTGAAGGTGGAACAACAGATGAGGGAAAGAATTGTTGTGTGTGGTTTGCATGAACAAGGTAGGACAAAGTGTATTTTTAAAAGTCGTGTGGCGGATCGAACAAACCCTTTGCTTATTTTCAGTTTGGCAGGAGCAACCTACCTTCCTATTAGCGTGATAAAGTGATTTACGTTAATTGTGACAGCAGTCGTAAGTACGGACGTCATGACGATTTGTGTATGGCGTGCCTCGAGTTAACGAACAATTTGTTAAAACAATGTAAGGATTGTCATTATATATGTGTCCATAAGACGATTGGTACATGCAGAAAAACAAAAATTGGTAAATGTGGAATGTTTCATACGATATCTTCTTTGGGACGTTTCAGGCATAGATGCGATGAAATTAATTACCCTGAGTGTCAAAAGGATTATAAGGCGGATGGTGCATCAATGTTTGTCATATGAAAGATTCCAAACCTAAATTAAATCATGCATTACTGTATACCACGACATACAGACTCACACTGACCCTAAGACGAAAGAAGGTATCCCTCATTTACTTTTTTTATGCAGGAAGGAGGGGCCAAGGACAAATGCCCGCAAAAGCGCCCCTCCCATAAACAAGTTTTATTGACTCTTTATCATACTCTTGTTCTTCCTTATATAACATACTGCACCCTTGTTTGGGGAAACTCCGCTAACAACGCATTAAATGGTATCTTTGTCATCCAAAAACGAGCAATAAGGTTATTATCTGATGCTGATTTCCTTGATCACTCGAGTGCATTATTTAAAGAGCTAAACCTACTAAAGCTCAACGATATAACCAAACTGGCACATTTTATTTTTATTTACAAGTGTAAGAACAAAATCATTTATTTGCAATGGGTAAATAGATATTTTGTAACTCATCAAGAAATCCACTCGTATCAGATCAAAAATAGATCAAAGCTTGTTATACCCAATTTAGATTGTCTTCATTTCAAAAACTACCCGTTTTCATTGGATTAAAACTATGGAATGACTTGCAAGCCGATATAAAAAATATTGTGAATGTAAATTTGTTTAAAACCAAGTTGAAATCCCGATTAATAATGGCATACTAACAAAAATCTAGGATTAATGTTCACTAATATTGTTTAATATTGTCCATTAATATTGTTTAATATTGTAATACATGTTTTAACTATTAATAATACTTATTTACTCATTTATTTACTGTATTTATTATTATTAATTTATAACAACTAGCTGCTTATTTTTAATAAGAGCCCAGTAAAGCCTAAAGCTTAAGGGCCAAATTAAATAAAATAAATAGTCGAGCTTCACAATTATTCATGTCATTGTAAATTGAAAAAAATATATTTATTTTATTATTAATAAAGGTTATTCTATTCTATTCTATTCTATTCGAGATGCCTAGACACTCTGCGTTTGAAAGATGGGAGGTCATAGACAGGAGGAAAGATGGATTGAGGAAGACTGTTCTGGAGTTCACCGGGTGAGTAGATGAAAGACTGAAAATACCGATTAACCCTTGCATCAGATAGTTGGACAGAAAAGGAATGATAAAGTGTAGAAAGTCGGGTACTGCCTGCTCTCCTTAAAGGAGGAGCCATGCAGTTAGAGCGTTCAGAAGAACAATGTCCGTTATGGTAGCGAGAGTAAAGAGAGAGTGAGACAACACTGTGGCGAATAGAGAGAGATTGAAGACAATCAGTAAGAGGCGGGGAATTGATGAGACGAAAAGCTTTTGATTCCTCCCGGTTAAGTACGATTGTGTGGGTTGAACCACCCCACACATGAGAAGCATACTCCATACAGGAGCAAAGAAGACCCCTGTACAGAGACAACAACTGAGTCGGGGTGAAGAAATCCTGAAGGCGCGACAGCACACCAATTCTCTTAGAAGCTGTTTTAGAAAGAGAGTATATGTGATCTTTCTACGAAAGATCACGAGAAAAGTAAACGCCAAGAATGTTAAGAGAAAGGATTGAGTTGTGTGTTGTTGAAGGTAAGGTGAGAGTTGTGTAGAAGATTGTGACGAGTAAACAGATGGAGGAACTGAGTTTTTGAGGCATTGAAAGCCACAAGGTTTTCTCTGCCCCAATCAGATATAGCAGAAAGATCAGAGGTCAGGTGTCCCATAGCCGTCCTACGCGAATCATGAAATGATTGCTTTGAGGGACGCTTTGGGAAGGGGGTGGAGAAGTGAAGGGTGGAATTATCGGCATAGGAGTGAATAGCCAAACCCTCTGCGATGAATGATCGAATGTTGAGCACAATAAATGCCGTAAGTGCAGTAAACCTACCAATATTTTTAAGACGAATTTGACAGAATCACCCTTGAAGTTGTTTGTGGGTTTATATGGTCAGGTTAGCCGAGCATTTCGAAAATTTACCCATCAGGCCCATCAAAACGTCCTAAGTTACTACAGTCAACATTAATATCTAATACAGCTGATCGTTTAGGACTATCATTCGGACAAGGCTCGACATTTGCATCTGTGGTAGCAGCTGAATGTGGGCTAGATTTAAAAGAGATGTCATTATCGAAAAGTGCTTCTGCGAGAGCTGCGGAGAAGTCGAGGAAAGCTACTGCTGACACTATTAAGGAGTCGTTCAACCCACCTCAATATTGTGTAGTCCAATGGGACAGCAAAATGATACTGAATGTTTCAGAAGGAAAGCAGGATCGATTGACAATACTTATATCTGGAGAAAATGTTGAGAAATTTCTCTCGATACCCGATATCGGTTTCTCAACTGGATCGACACAAGCTTGTACTGTTTTCAGCACAATCCAAGAATGGAAATTACAGGATAATGTTTACGGAATGGTATTCGACACTACATCCAATACTGGCTGGATAAAAGGGGCTTGTAAAGTACTGGAAGACCTCTTTGGAAAAAAATTATTATGGCTCGCTTTTCGCCACCATATGGCAGAATGAGTTTTGCCAGCAGTGTATCTAAAGGTATTTGGAAAATCTACTTCACCCGAAAATGAATCTTTCAAGACCTTCAGAGATGTTATATGGGAGAAGCTAGATACTAAGCAACCCTTCAAACAGCTATCTATCAATGACAGACATCTCAAGGACCTGAAAAAACGCGTCATAGATTTTATGACAGATTTGCTCAAAGATAACTAGAGCCTTCCCAGGGATGATTACAAAGAAGTAGCTGAAACAACTATGCTCGTTTTAGGAGAAATTCTTGCCAGAGGAATACACTGGATCAAGCCAGGAGCTCTCCATCACGCCAGATGGATGGCTGTCATATTGTTTACGAATAAGATGTTAGCATTTTCAGACCAAGCTGGATATGATAATGTTAAAATAAAAAAGCTGGAAAGAGTATGCTTGTGTACATCGCTGATCTACTCCAAGTACTGGCTATCAGTCACCAACCCACTTGAGGTTCCTGAAAATGACCACCAATACAACGAATTAGTTCAGTACAAAAAGATTGACATGGAAGTAGCAGGAGCTACCCTCAACACTCTAAAGGGTCATTACTGGTACCTACCTGAAGAACTTGTAACCCTTTCTCTCTTTGGAGATTTAATCATAGTGAAAAGGACAAGGTGGCCAAAAACTTTCCTCTTTCAATCAACCACCAGAATTCAAACAGGGTAAGCGGATATTTCCCATCCTAAAAGAACGAATTAAAATTCAGCAATTAGTTGGTCCAAACTCATGGTTTGTATTCAAAGTCCTTGGTCCAACGGGAGATTGGATAAGGACTTCAGCTGTAACGTGGGACAGCAACAATGATTTTCAACGGATGAAGAGAATACTCTTTTCAACTAAGGTTGTTAATGACACTGCAGAAAGGGGTTTCAAACTTTTGCAAGATTTTCGTGGCTCATGTAGGGATGAAGGTGAATTTCAGGCATTGCTTCAAGTTGTAGAGGTAAACAGGCGTGTTTTCCCAAAGTTTTCCAAACAAGGTCTCTTGAATTTGTAATTTCTTTCCATTTATAATTTCATTTCATTTGCAATTTTTCATTATAATTTCAAGAATAGCACTGTGTTTCTATTTGATCAAAATTGTTTTGTGTTTGTATTTCATAATAAAAAATTTAAAAAAACGATGGGGCTTTGCATATTTTTTTAGTTTAATAAAAATTTAAGTTTACAGTTGTCATTTTTTTTTTTTTGCAAAATTTACTAATTTTAATCTACTAAACATGTACAAAGTTGTTCCCACTTTGAATCTCTAAACCAAAAAAGTTGCTTTTTAAGCCCATCTGCTTTTTTTATTTATATTTTCAAAGCCCATCGCCGCAGAGCTGCATTGGGATGATGTTCTATGGATGGCGGTGACATCCAAAGTATATAAGATAATATTTTACTGCAGTTCAGATCTTCCAAAAATATAAAACAGCAGCATTTTTCTCTTAGAAAATGTATCAAAATGACCAGAGATATAAATTTTGTTATAAATTTAACTCAAAGGTTAATAAAAACTATCCATATTGAAGCGCATTATTATTCTCTACATTTTGTTGGCAAAATATTTGAAATACGATGATTAGTAAGGAAACTATGACCAAAAATATCTCAAAAAATCACCATTTTTTTGTGTGAATAGGGGGCTTATTTTTCAAATGGGGGGGGGGGGGTCCCTAAATATTACCCGATTGTCTTTTTTTGGGTTTATTCTTGGTTTTTGGTCAATTTGTCACAATATAAGAGGTAAGCACCATAACTTCAAAAAAAGTCCAAAAGTGACACCCTAATACCCATACCTGAGCGACTACAGTCTATACTAGCCGTAGGCCCCCATTTTTCAATGGAAGCAATTTTCTCTTTCCTCACCCACTCTCATCTACATCACTGCATCTAAATCCATACCCCTCCTCCCGCATATCCAATAACCGAACCTTCTCACCCCCTAGTCCACTACCGCCACCCCAGCGACACCACCCAATCACTCTCTCGCTGAGATACGTACAACCTTCCCTAGGTACGAATCGGCGGTTAAACCGAAAAAAAAATCATATGAGATCTTGTGATGGATTCAAACGACGATTGAGGATCGACCTGCGGCATTACATTTCATCTGCGAAATTTGGTGGTGAAGAGAATTAATTTCCGATCTCCTGCCTGCCCTCGCTTTTAGCCATTTTCAACAACATGCAAGTACAGTATATTATATACTAAATCATCTAAGCATAGTTATTATTAAAAAATGTTGCTAAGAAAAAGTTTTACTGAAAACAAAATCTAAAAAATGCTTTTTATAAAATTCATTCTGCAAATGAAATTTGAAGTCTGTATGAAGACGACCAAAACACTCGTACAGCTTTTTATTAGAATTTTTAAATTTATCCTTTATACTTCCATTTTTAGTCTGATAATAGCCCTCGGCGGTTAAAAAGATGTCCTTCGCTTCTTTTGAAAAGTTGAGGACATTTTTCGGATAGGCTCGTAGGTGATAATAACCCGTTTCAGCTGAGATGTTAACCTGATTTAAATACACTTCACACTGGCTGAATATGGAGTGTAGAAAGTTGGTTTCAAGGTATGCAGAGTAACTATCATCGCAGTCCGTTCCATCTGAATGGGCTATACGCAGTTTAGCGTACATGTGCATGCAACTCTGGTCAAAAAAGTATGGACCTGAGCTAAGTATCACGAATTCTATAGGGGCACTCGGTGAACTAATTGTGTTTAATGGGTTAATTGTAATAAAGTCGCTATGCTCAATAGAAACCTGAGTAGGGGGCATATCAAAGAGGGACAGTTCCGATTTACAACAATGTGTACAACACGGATAGATGAAACGCGCCATGACGAGTCAGGAATAGTACCATCTCTCTCAACAAGTAGTAATCAGCCTATGATTCGTGAGAGTAGTGTTCTCAGCTTATATAAGTTAAAAAAATGATCAGCCATAGGCTTCATACGCTTAGAACATTTCTTTTTTGATGTACTTTTACGTTTAGCGCCAAGTGTTGGTAACTTCTTCTTCCTGACAACCCTCTTCTTTCCGCCACCACGCATTTTTCTCTTTGCATCTTGGATGATTTCGTCCCGTGTAAGTTTTAAATGTTTTTTTTAGAGCTTCTTTAGGTTTAGTTCCACCCATTATGTCTTCTACCGCCTCAAAACCTGATTGTAACGCCTTCCTCCCGAGTTATCTAGCCCCCCCTCTTCAACAGTGGAACAGCGGTACGTAGTATGGTTCAAAAAATGGATCCAAGCCCACTCCCACGCTGATATATCACCCCTCAATAGACTGTAAAAAGCCTTCGGGTAATTATAACTGAAAGAGACGAAAGTGCGAAAGTGTAGCTTCACTGTTAAGCTCCCATCACCGAATAGAATTTTTTTTTCCTCAATCGTTCTTATATATAGCGAGATTTTGGTTAATAGATTAGTCGCAACATTCACATAATGGGGCTTGTCATATGTAATGCTCAAACTTTTCCCTCTATGGTTGGGATGTGTACAATGCGCAGCAGGCGCGCATGGGTGTCCCCAAAAAAATGGTTGCTCTACGATATTGCTGTAAATATAGCACATGTCTGGGGATGGGCAGCTTTCACTCAATTTCTCCATCTTCAAACGATACATTAAGCTGGACAGGTCATGTTGTGCTTCGTGAAAGGTACTTCTTTGGAGAGCTGCACTATATCGACCCTCGGCCACAATTGTGAACAGCTTTTTATCTTTAATATTTCTACTAAGCGTTGATTTTAACTTCAACGTGCGTGCAGGCGTGTCTATGTTTAAGACTTCAAAAAGTAAATCGTTTGTCAGGTACGACTTGTTTAAGCCCCTCACAATGTCCTTGGCTTTGTCATAATGACCGATTCCTAGCGTTACATTTGTACTGTAGTACTGTACCTCACCGAACAGGACTCATCGCATAGTAATGTTTAAGGTTATGCTCAATTTTTCACACTCATCGAATCTTCTAAGGATCAGAAATATGATCTGATCATTTTCAAGAGCTAAAAATTTGGTGGTTAACTGGAGTTCACATAAACCCACCTCATACGATTCACGCTCCAATTCAATGGATCCGTGGAGTTCTGTTACAAAGTTGGCCAGGGTCTTGTTAGGATGTACAGACAGAGAAGAGGAGGGGAGTGTGACATAGAAGTGGTTAGGTGCCATGTTGCATACTATTTAAGCTTCATTATTGCAGCAGCTTTTATATAGGTGTTGAAGCTTTTTGGGTAACCCAGCCATTTCACCAGGTACATTTTTTTCTTTCCTTTACCTTTGCTGCCTTAAATTTTTTCAATTTTAAACACACTTTTTCCTAAATTAGATGTCACTTTCTGCAAATCCTCTCGGTAAAAACAACCTGAGATTTCTTCTACATTCAAATCTTCAACGTAATGCATCATTATCTCGCCTTTAGGTCTCATAGCACTAACTTTAAAAATCTCGCGTGTCCATCCTTGCTCAAATCCCTTCGTGAATTTATTTCCCGAACGTGATAGCCTTACGTAATCATTGATTTTGAAATGTGTAGAGTGTGGTGGCGGTGCTCCATCTCTTCTCACCTCTGTGCGCGTAACTCTTTCTAAAACTTCGTTAGGTGTTGTACCAATCGTACGATGGTGTGAACGGTTGTAAGACGAGGCCAATGACCCCAGAACATTTATATATCTGTGTATGTTTTATGTGTAAAATAGCGATGCATGCGTTCCTTTATGGTACGTTGAACTCTTTCAGCTAAAGAGGCCTTATGTATAGAACTGCTAGTGTAGTAACTGATATTGAATTCTGTTAGCATGTTCTGTAAAACGCGACCTATGAATTCTTACCCCATATCCGTACAAAAATAGCCAGGAACCCTATCTTCTTTTAAAATCAACGTTTTGGTAGCTTTAGCAACTGTTTCAGGCGATTTATTTTTCAGTGGAATTAGCCACCGATGTCTCGAGAATACATCTATTATGAATAGGATGTAGCGGTTGCCGTGATTAGACACTGAATATCTTTGCATGTCTGTTGAATCCGCTTGCCAAATAGAGTCAATCTAAGCCGTTGTTGTCTTGGCCGTTTTAAATCTTTTTCTCACCGGCTTATGAAGTGTATAAGCATCCTGCTCCAGCAAAAACCCCTCAACATCTTTTCTTCCCTACTCCGTAAACACTTCTGTACAGTCTATTAACGCCTCCATAGTAGGCGGGGTTAGAAATGTCATAATAGCGTTTATTTAATATGTTAGCCATTTGCGTATTTTAGAGACACGTGGATAAGGTTGGCCGTTTGTACTCTTCTTTCTCCTCTTCAGAGACGCTACTGCTGGGGGCGATGACGTACTCAGTTGTGACACATGCGAGACTTGATCCAACTCTTTTAACCTATTCAGATTACCTATCAATATTTTGGAGACATTTATTTGTTGTAGTCTTGCTTTAATATGCTTCCATTCTGTTGGCGAGGGCCTGTCCCACTTTCTCACCAGATCATGGACAATGTCGACGATATTGGATCCCTGTACCCTTGTTCCTTCAACAAAGACCTCGCCTCTATCGGCCCACTCTATGATGGGGTCCTCACTCAAAAGATGATAAAGACTTAAGCCTTTATTCCTCAATGTATGTGGGAAACTACTTTTTAATACATGTTCGATGTGCTGCATTCCGTTATTCTTTGGTTGGTCATCTCTAACGTCGGGCCCAGGTCCAATGTCGCCATGCTCATCTTGCTCGCGCTGTGCCTAATAACCAAGGGGGGTTCTGTCGGATTCTTACAATCTTCGTAGTCATGAAGAAATTTCTGCAAAGCCTCTTGGTACAAGATCGAACTTTGCAATGAATCATACACCTCGTGCGGAATCACTACCACTTTCTTCATTATATTAATCTAGTCAGTAAAGGTCCCAAAACTGAAAATAAGATGGGGAGGAATGATCCCGCTCTTTTTAAAATAATTCGCTTTTTCTTCCCCGCAGTGTGACTTTTCCGAGCGAGCGCACGTATTATGTTCTTCTAACGACGTAAGCGAGTCTTCTGAGGGGGTTTCAGTGGCACATTTCATTTTATTCTGGAATATACACCGTTTGAGGATCGTTTGGGAATATATTCGTTCTTACAAGCACCCTAAATGTGTTTCGTGGGTGAAGGTCACAAAGCAAATATTCGTAACGCTGACTTGTGGCTTCTTTATAAACCTCAAAAAAATCCTTACGCTGATTCGGAACATTTGATTGGCTAATACCCCAATTTGTGACACATCTCTACGTTGCGCGAATAAGACTAGATATTGTGAATTTAACGACACATCGCGCATGTATCTATTTTTGAAAAGTAGATTCTAATTGATGAAGAATGCGCTTACGTTAAGATGGTGGGAGAACACTGTAAATGTCTCGGCAAACGTTTTATCCATTTCCATGAGATCATCAATTACAATGACTGTATTCATTACCCTTTAACGAATTAACGTCATATACACCTTTGTGGAAAAAAATTTCATCTTGGTACTCGTTGAACACTGACTGATACGTCAAATAGCACCATATTACTCTATGCACAAATTTTGAGTACATCTCCCCCTTATCTTTAATGATTTTAAGCATAAACACAGTTTTACCACATCCTGTAGAGCCAGATATAATGCATGTGGAGGTGCTTGTGAACCAGAATTTTTCTACAGATTCTATCTATAACACTTCACACCCCTAAATGGGTCATTTACAAAATATAAAAAAAATTTAAGTGCTGCTCCTCATATTCTTGTTCTTCTTCTTCCACAGAACCATGAATGACGACGATGTACAGTCCCCCGATCATCAATATCACAGATGACCCCGATGACCGTGTAACTACAGAATCCTTCCCCGCTGACGAAACCTCACCAGCGATAACTGTAGCATGCGACAAATCAAAGCGGAAGCATGATGAAGAACCCTCCACGTCAGGTATAAAGCGTGCCAGGATTGCGCCGGTTGTTGGACCCCCAGTAATAGAGCCCCAACCCTCTACGTCTTACGATACAACCCCCATAATGTACCTTCCTAAAATATGTCCCATTGTTCCTGTTCAGTTCCGGGCACTTCCTCTACAGTAGCAGCAGCTTCTCGTGCTGTGGAGGAAGGTATAACATTCGAGTTGATGCGCACCACTACCCCCCACCCCTGCCCTGATTTTAAGTCGGTATGTGGTCAGGGTTGATCCTGGATCCCTGTATACCAACGATGTTGGGTTGCGACGCGTAGTTGAGCGTATTGTGGAGTTTGCCCTTCATAACCGCGATCAACGTGAAGTCCGGACGAGGTTGTCCTTCAGGTTCGGGTCAGATGACGGGGACGTAGATAATTTTTGGGTAATAATACCGTTCAGGCGTTTGGCTACTGTAGACATAGAATATATCTTGGGCCGTATAATGCAGGCCTCTCAAAGTAGTACAGCCTTCAATATGAACAACTTCATGGTAGATATTGACAGAGTATTCCGTGTTGCTGGTCATAGTGCCACACCTTATACTCTTAATTTCAATTCTCCGGTTATTTAGAGACGGCATTCAAACGTTGATCGTGGTTGCGGCTTTATAGCAATAGTCTTAGCTCATATGTTCACTGTGCTAAATACATGGACGCAAAAAATATGATTGCCTACGGTTGTGCAGCATGCCCTTAAACTGGCTTCGGATTGTAGCTTGAGTTTGAGTGTAATATGGGCCTTGAAGAGCTGAGAAGGGTCGAGCAGGAAATGAATGTTCGTGTAGTTGTATTTGGAATGGATGATCGTCGTAGGACTGTGTATGTTTTTAAAAGCAGTGTGAGAGATCGTACAAGACATCTACTTATTTTAGGATTGTCAGGAACATCGTATCTCCCCATCCCTAACATAAGGACTCTCTACGCTAGTTATGATAAAAATCGAAAATATGGAATGCATCATGATTTTGCGTAAGGGATGTCTCGAGTTTGCGGATGATATACTGAAACATTGTAAGGAGTGCTACATGGTATGTGAGCAGTGTAAAAGCCCCAAGTATGAAAGTCGTGTAGTTGAAACCGAGAAGAGGGAATGTAATGTGTTTAGACGGACATTTTTCAATAATCAACTGGCACTTCAGGAAAATGAGAATCTGTGAATGTGCATGTTTCATGTGATGGATAATTGGGGTTAGTTTGTGCATAAATGCGACCAAATTCACTGTTCTACATATCATGAAAAATATAAGTCGGATGGAGAGAAGCATGTACAGTATGTTGTATGAAAAATGCTGAGTCTAAAAATAACCAAAGAGGTTATTCCACATTTACTCGTAAGTCAGACTATCTGTGATAAGTGCATGGAGGTCGAGTGTGATGAGTGTCACAAATGTGGTAAACGGACAAACGTTTTTAAAACGGTTGCCCACGATAGCCCCGTGAAACTCTATGTATCCTATATTGTCAAATTAACGGAGAAGTTAAAAAAAATTACGATATATATTCTTGCCCATAATGGGGCGAAATTTGACACACAATTTGACACACAGTTCCTTTATAAGGAGTTGCTTGAACACGAGTCGTCTGCGATATTTACAGGTGATCCCTTGAAAAGAGGCAACAAACTAATACAGATGCAGATAAGAGGTAATGTACAGTTTAAAGACACCCTGCTGTTCACACCTTGTAAATTTGCAAAGCTACCCAAGGTCATAGGCGTAGCCGCTGAAGTTTCAAAAGGGTATTTCCCTTGCATATTCCTCACTAGCGAAACTTTAAATTACGTAGGACTACCTCTACCCAAACATTACTTTAACTACACCAACATGAGTGATAGTGAGGGTAAAGAGTTTGACCGCTACTACAACACTTTTAATGAGTCTAGTCCATACAATATAGCTGACGAATGTGAACGTTATTGCGTGAATGATGTGCGCGTGCTTAGAGTATGTTTCCGGGCCTTTAGAAGGATGTACATAGCCCGTTTCAAATGCGATCCGTTGCAAGTCGCAACCACGATCTCTTCATTATGTTTCACGGTGTTCAAGAATAACTTCATGCTAAAGACAACTTAGCCGTCATTCACAGAAACAATCACCGCAGTTATGGGCACAAGGCTATTTACTGGCTCATACACCTACAGCAACAGACAGTGGTATACATAAACCACGCCCGCAACACGGGGGAAGTACCCATTAAGGTCAATCGTCTGTTTTTTCTGTTGACGGCCTAACTGAGGATCCAACAACTGTTGAGAAGACTGTGTACTCCTTTAACGGCTGCTGGTGGCATAGATGCCCACGCCCTGTGTGTGTCGTCACAGGGGATCTTCATGGAAGATCACCCGCCGACAGCCTCGCATGGAGCCGTAACCACGATCAACTTATAGGCTCCCAGTTCACTCACAAGATTGTGTGGGAGCATGAGTATGATGTACGGATGGAAAAAGAGGGACAGTACGTGAAGAAATAAGGGCCATCAAAAGTTCAATGGTGTTGGACCCCCTCAGATGCGGTGACAACTTGGTTGGAGGGTGTACAAACCCATTCAAGCTATACTTTCCGCCTACGGAGGGCGTGAAATTCCATTACTACGACTTCTTTTCTTTGTATCCATACGTGATGAGGAACAATCCGTACCCCGTAGGTGCGCCTGAAAAATTGGTGGGCCCCACCATGCCAACCATCGAGGAGTTTTCAGCTAACTTGAATGAGCGCTACTTTGGGCTCTCTTTCGTAGGCGTGCTCGCACCCCCACTCGCGATTTATGGATGCCGATCTTACCTGTCGTCATAGAGCAAGCTCATGTTTTCCCTGTGCGTGAAGTGCACAGAGGAGAGCAACGGTGATGTAACCATACAACCAACCAGCGTAAGATCAGCCCTGAGATGGACCTAGCCGTTCGCCATGGCTACAGAATATTGAAGATACATGAGGTGTGGAGGTTTCAGAATCTACCCAACCTTTTCACGCCATATATAGACGCTTTTTTGAAGGATAAGGTAGATGCATCGGGATATCCGCGAGGGGTTTGATGCCGAAGATGAAAAAACGGCTTATATTCAGCGTTACCGTGCCCATGAAGGTATACAGCTTGACCGCTCCCAAATTGTTAAGAATTCTGGCAAGCGCTTTAGTGCAAATTGCGTTCAAACAGTCTTTGGCGGAAATTTGCACAAAGTTATAGTGAAGTCTGGGATTATGCCAATGCTCCCGATAAAGAGGTTATGGAGATCGTGAATGTAGGTAATGCTTACATAATAAAGTACAACATCACCGAACTGGCCACAGATACCTCACGGGCTACAAACATCCCCGTAGCCAGCTTCATAACGGCATGCGCACGTATCAAGCTTTGGGGACTACTGCACTCTCTTGGGCGGAGGGTGCTGTACGCTGATACAGATACCGTGGTATTCACAGCGAGGGAGGGTGAATACATGCCTGCTATTGGGGAATTCCTCGGAGATTTAACTGACGAGATCAAGGATGAGTATGGTGATGGTGCATACGAAGACTCATTTCTATCAACAGGGTCAAAAACCTATAGGGTAAGGATGAGGGTGGGGGATGATATGAAATATATCGTGAAGGCTAAGGGTATCACGCTTAACCATGCGAACCGACGAGTCGTTAATTTTGACTCGTTGAAGGATCTAGTGTGCTTGGAAGATGAGGGCGACCAGCGACCCTAACTGGCTGTGGGGACCCACAATTTTCGGGCTGAGAAACTGGGGTGTGTGAAGGAACTTAGGGGCACGAAGGTATGCCGTAACACCTATAGGAAACGTTACCAGGTGCCTGGTACCGATGATACCGTACCCTTTGGATAACTTAATCCTTGATTGTATTTATATACATGTGTATTGTTAACGATATGTTTATTTATTACGTATATTTGCTTCAATTAAGGTTTCATTTTCTCCTTTTTGCGTGCGTGCGTGTGTACATTCCTAAGCTCCGCCCACTGTAAGATCGGTCACGTGACTCCTGCCACTACTTGAGCATATATCTACCCAAGCGTGCGCAGTTGAGCTCTGACGTGTCTTTTGAAGATGTGGTGGATCCTGAAAGACTCCCTATTCCATCCTCCTTTGATACTTTTAAGGTTACATTGAACCGTGCGAAGGAACAAGATGTTCAGTACTCTATGGATATTCTGGCGAGGGCATTGTAGGATTTCGTAGTACAAGCGATGTATTGAAGTATGTTGTAGACCTAGCCTTTATAAAAGCTCACATATACCGTGAAGTAGAAGAAACAACACGTGCAGAAGAAAAGCAACGGTTATGGATAATGAGTCTTGTTGATGAGTGTTGTGACAAGCAATATTATTATCATGTTACATCATACCGATTACTCGTACCGTACGGTTGAAAATGTAAATCTTGTCATCATGGATTATCTTAAGGTTTTTTACCACTATATTAATATATATCATGACGAGATTTGTAGTGAGGTTGTGGCTAAAGGCCTGTGCGAGTTTTTAACAGACTTTAGAGACGAGTATCGATTGTTAAACAAAAAGGAAAAATATAGGCATAAGTTTCTCTCAAATAGTGCACCGGATTGTGAATAAGATGTTTAGTTCATGAAAATGAACGAAAATATCAGGTGCGCCTTCTGGGGAGTGATAAAACTTTAAAACCGATATTGCTTCATATATCGGAAAAATTCTGATTGCCCAGTAAAATGGGCACAAGTGTTCACATGACTCTTTCATGTTGGAACGAACCCGTACACGATTCAACAGTTTAAGGTGTGGCTCGCTGCCCTCGTCGAGCTGAGCCGCCCACCCGTGTACCACACCCCTTCGAAACACACGAGTTTGAGCAAACCCGTACACGTTTCACCCGTGTGACTCACTCCTCCACACCTTTTCCCCGAGCTAAACAGCTCACCAACAGTGCACCAACAGCGCACCAACAGCTTGAACCAACTGGACGTGCGAATACGATGGAACTTCCTTTGAGAAGCATTCTCAATGCCGCGTATGATGTGTCCGTGACGAAGTCATTGCGCGTGTTCAGGCGTGAAACCGGCACCATTAACTCTGTACTTGAAACAACTTGCAGGCAAGCAAACAAACGTAATGTATTTATTTAAGTGTTGAGGAGATGAATAGAATCTTCGTGATAGTTGAGAAGTGGGGTGAGGACTGTTATAAAATACCTGCGGGTGTAGGTACAAGAGAATAGATTAGTGATGCCCCCTCTTATGCCGTTGTTTGTACGTTGTGTATAAATAACGATCAGCCATGCATTGATATACGACTGATGTGGAAGAATACATTTGATAATAACGTTCTTGTCCCTATCGCGAAACCGATTCATCCTCGACAGAATGTTTGAAATCGTCGGATTCCGCAATCTGAAGCCTATATTAGACGCTCGTGTTACGGATATGATTTATTTTGACACGGTTCTTGAATACGCATACACCGTTCTGCTCTACGGATTTATTGAATGTAAAAATGAACAAGGCGAGAATGGTCTAGAACTGGATGCTTATTTAAAGGTTTAGACTCTTCGAAATATCCCGAACTTTGGCACAAAGGACTTGAGCGGTACAGGGCAGAGCTCACCTGCACTGTTCACCCTGAGGAGTTGTACCTCTATATAATGAGCAGCTGTCGTTACGACTTGGAAGATTATTTCAATTGCCGCTATGCAGTGTGAAGAAGAGTTCACGATTGAAAAGCTCGGATCAGTAAGAAAAAAACCCTCGATTGGGAAGGAGTGTTTATAAATTTGTATTTAATAATGATGTGGTGGCTAACGATGATCTCTTTGTGCGTGCTTTTGAGTGTATTCTGGCTGTGTTTAAAGATAACTTACCAACCCTATAACTTGAGCGGCGAAATATTAAGCCGTATTTACCGCGTAGTGCAAAGCAATAATGATGTGATTGTAGACTCGATTACTTGTGAGTTTAGTGTTTTGCGCCGTAGAATATAAAGTATTTTGATGTATATTTATTTTCAATATATTTAATTATTTAATATAATTGTGTATATATATATTTTCTTGTACTAATATGTTGCTGATTATACTCCTTCGTTTGGTATATTATTTTTTTATTTTCAACATTATTATTTTCGATGTATTTAATTATTTAATATAAATGTGTGTGTGTGTGTGTGTGTGTGTGTGCGTGTGTGTGTGTGTGTGTGTGTACATATTTTTTTCGTGTACAGGAATACCTCGAAATTCGTTAATTCGTTCCGGAATAACACGACGAAATAGGAAACGACGAAATTCGAGGTAGATTATAACATGTTTCAATGAGAAAACATTTTACTGTATTATGTTATTAAACAGATTAATTAATCAAATTCTACTCGTTTTTCGGCAAAATATAATGTATATTGCGTTGGTAAACAGTTGAATTTCTTCAATTTCGATCGTCTTTTTTCACATTTTTAAAAAAAACGACGAATCTGCGAATATGGACGACGGATTGCGAAACTATAGAGTAAAAGAATGACGACGAATCTGCGAAACGATGAAATTCAAAACGACGAATTTTGAGGTATTCCTGTACTAATATATTGATGGTTATACTACATCGTTTCGTATATTTTTATTTTATGTATATATATATTCCTCGTTCGTATTTCTTGTTATTATTATTTTTTTATTTTATTTTTTGATCATATACAGGGCGTCCCAAAAAAATGTATACACACTTTAAATACTTATAAAGGCAGTGTTTATTAAAATACATTTCATTTTCAAAATGTAATAGAATCTACAGACATTATTTAATTGTTTTGTCAACGCCTGTTTTCAAACTGACGTCCGTTCTGGTCCAGGCACTGCTGATAACGCGAAGCAATGGAATCGCAAACATCACGAAACATTTCGTTTGGTATTTGTGTGCATTCTCGTTCAATGGCTGCTCTCAATTCAGCGACTGTTGCAGGTTTTATAGCGTAGACTTTGTCTTTTAAGTATCCCCATAAAAAAGTCTAGTGGTGTGAGGTCTGGTGAACGCGGAGGGTATTCTACGAAACCCCTTCGTCCAATCCACATCGTGCCAAGTACCACTCGCAATACTCCACTCTTCGGTCCGGATCATCTTCATTAATAGCATGGACTAATCTTGGAATGTAACTTTTCCATTGACAGCGCTTCAAAATGCGTTGGACAGACGATTCTGAAATTCCTACCTCACGACTCGCTTGCCGCACAGATTTTCTTGGACTTTGGTGATACGTTTCCAGTACTCTTTCTTGCTTTGTGGGGCTTGTCGAAGTCCGTGGTCTTCCGGAACGCTTCTTGTGGACATTCTGAACAGTTCCATCGGCTTCAAACTTATCTCTAATTCGAGTGATGGTAAGTCGCGTTGGTGGATCTGTTTGAAACTCCCTCCTAAACTGTCTTTGCACTTCAACTGCGTTTTCACACTTCCAGTAGCATTTTAGAATGAATTTCCTTTGTTCAAAGCTTAGTCTGACTGCCATTATTAATTCTAATGGGTTTAACTTGGAAAGAAAGAAACATCAATTGAGTTATCAGCTGTTAAAGTGTGTATACATTTTTTTGGGACCCCTGTATATTCCATCGTTTGATTGTATATTTATTTTCTAAATACTTCGTGAAATTGATTCCAATAATTCGTCTAAATAAACAGAATGATGTAATGGTGTTTTATTTAATTCTTTTGGTTGTAAATGACATTATTATTTAATTATACCAAATGGCTGCCTTCTAAACCGACTGATGGATTTCTAAACCATCTGTCAAGAATATCTGCATAGCGTAATCTGGCAGTTGAAAAGGTAATATCCTCGTATACATCTGCCTTCTAGGTATTCTACATCAACTGGCTGTTTAAGCCAAACTGGCTTTAATTAAATAAATAGCGCAATCTGGCAACTGAACTCTAATAATGTGCCTGCCTTCTAGGTCTTCTAAGTCAACTGGCTGGTTAAGCCAACTGGCGGATTAAGCCAACTGGCTGATTACGACCTTATAAGACAGCGGGCGCTCGGAAGAACTCTCAATATGCGCTTGGCTCCTACCAGGCGAACACTCTTCTCTCCTCCTTTCTCTTTTAGGTTAGGTATACCCATTTGGGGGGTGAGGTCCTCCCAACTTCTCCCCCAAAGAAGTCTCCCCAGCCTGCTGGGGGAGTTCATTGTAACTTGGGGGATAACCGCTTACAACATTCCCCCTCCCCCTTGTTGCATAACATCTTGCAACATTCGCCCTTTTCAACATTGATCAACATTTGCAATTGCATTGCACTCTCCCCTTTTGCCGTCATACTACTGATACACAATCAGTACAAATATATTATGTTTGTTTATACAATGGTGCTCTCTAGTGTGCGATTTCTATGTGTGCATAGCGTAATTACAGAGCTACTCGTAGTTTATATATTTTCTTCTTTCCTGTAAATTTTCCTTGTCCTTGTAACTCTTTTTTTTTTCTTTTAAGAAATCTGATACTGATACACATGTAAAACTTCACTAAGGTCTTTATTTCGTTAGAATTATTTTCAGTGTTATTTTTATTTGTGTACACCATATTACACATGCTTTCACGTAATCTTTTTCACACCTTCGCTGACACGTTATAAACACTTCAGAATAGAGAGAATTAACTACAGAATATGCACTTGTTATTTTGATGTTAATATAGAGAACAAAATGTTCATTCAACACAAGGTACAAAACACACTTACACATACACACACACACACACACAGACTGGCGCTCATAAATGTTCATGTAGAGAAACATTTCAGTTATATTTGTCCTTATCTTCTGTACCATGCATAGGATAGTTATGAAAATTTTACTGTTCGTTTCGAAAAATTTAACAAATAAAAAAATTAGTTTAACTCCAACATATGATGTAAAACATCAAAGAATTTGAGGAAAATAAAAAAGATTAACATGCAATAGTTTTCATACATTTATTTACAAAATTATTGGATCACCTGAAGATCAGAGCCCCCAGCCTTCTTTAGTTAGCCTTATAATGCTAACTAACGAAAATATCACGACCTAACCTAACCAATCGTTAGGTCAACTGTACGCCCTTGGCGATTGGTTAGGTTAAGTCGTGATATTTTCGTTAGTTAGCCTTATAAAGCTAACTAAAGAAGGCTGGGGGGGCCCTGATCTTCAGGTAATTCAAATTATTTAATACTTTGTGTCCACTTAAGCTTGAAGAATTTAAAATTTTTATCAGTAGTTGGCTGTTTATTGATTGGAGATTGTTGGCAATTCTGAATTCTAAAATTTTCTCTGTGAATCTTCACTGAAGATGGATGACTGTATAAGCCATTAATAAGCAATGGGTCGTCGTGGTAAAGAGTTCTCTACAAATCATAATAGTTCTGACATTGCTGCACAGGACTCTGGAAAGAGTTGTCGGAAAATAGGAGAACTTCGAATTCCATTTACGACGGTTGCTGCTGCAGTTATAAAGAAATGGAAAGGCTTTCGAACAATCAAAACACTACCAAGGTGTGGAGGACCTTTCAATATTTCAGAACGTACAGCCAGGGCCCAAGTATGGCACCTCCAGGCCCTGGTACTCCATCGTTTTCGAGCCCCCTTCTTCTATCTCTAAAGATAAACATTGCGTCTTCACTCAAATTATTATGTTGTTAAACCAAATAAACGATAAACATCAAGTATTTTTAGGTATAACATAGTACAACGCCTTCAAATTAAAACTACTATTAGTAGAAGCAAATTTATTGATGTCAACATACGATAAATAAAAGGAAAACAGGGATGAGACACTCAAGTGCGAAAGACAACACGAACTTAACGAATTAATATATATAACCCGATTGGATTATGAAAAATCAATTTAAAAATTGGCTTTTCTTGTCTTTTCTAAACAAAGTCATTAATTATCGAACTGAAATCACTGTTCTTGGCAATTGCGCTTTCTATCGACAGAAGTGAAAGGGATGATAGTCGCTCTTGGCCCATTTTTTATCTCGTGCAGTTTTTTATGAGTTAACTTGCTGAAACTTCGTTCAGCCTCAGCAACAGTGATTGGTACAGAGTAAAAAAGACGAAGAGCGATGCGAACTTCACCGAATACTGGCTGAATATTCATCTATCATAAAATGGCTTTTAGCACAGCATGACCATATAATTCTATAAATTCACTTTGCCTCAGCCATGATAAGTAATGAGCGTGACTTTGCATGCTTTTACCTTCTGCTAGCTTTTTTTGAACTTTGGCAAAATGTTCATGAGTTACTCTGTCATAACGACCTAGCAACTCTAGAGTCCCCACAAAGTTGTCATTGCGATGCCCGCCTATCACATTATTATCACTTTGAAATGATAAACCTCTTGTTGCAAGCTTTCCATTCTTCAGCTTCACTTAGTATTTGTTTTTGAATCTCACTGTCAATTCCATGTCTTAAAAGTGCCTGTTCTAATGCTTTCCACTTACAGTAGCTGAGTTTATAATCCAGACCGTTTTCATGCTCAGGAAGTCTTGCATATAGCTTTCTCCATTGTTTCATAGATGGTGAATAGCCTTTCCTTTTTGAAAGTACACTGCCTTAAGTTTTCTTCCGAAGTAGCTAATAACAAGCATGGAAAGCAGTGTAGAGCATTGCTTGTAGGACTCCAAACAAGCCAGTCTCGAGAGTGTTTTTCTCTATTATTTCCTGACTTTGAGTAAAACAAAGAAACAGGAAAACTATGACCACTTACTGTCTATTGTTTGGAAGTGATTTTGCAATAGTCAACATATCCTCATGATTTGGTGCACCAGAGGACACTATTTTTTGCCTGTGGTTAGGCCACAGTCCAACATCCTTTAAATCTTGTTCCTGAGCAGCATAGTCCTGAGATTTGTCTGAGAAATTTTTTCTAGCATCATCTTGCATACATTCCAACTCTGATGGTAATGATACTTCACCAGTGTTGCTAATCAACCGCATGTTGGTATCTTCTTGTCCCTCATCTACTTGAATTATAGTTAATTCATTCATGGTGCAGCTTTGCTTGTGGTGATAGGCTCTTTAACAGCTTTAAAAAATGCAGTAATCGATTGCCTTCCCATTGTTTCATTCTTTTCTTTCTTTTTGTTCCTTGCGTTTTTGAAATCCTGGCTTGTGTTTGTAGGAAGACAGAGTCACATAGATATAATCAAAATACAACGTGCAACAAACAAAAATGACATTTGTGTTACCAGGATTAAATGTTAATAGAAAGTGTTTAGTTTTATTTGTGAGGCAAAAGAATATTCATTTAAAAACTTTCATCAAGTATATGAACACACTAACACAGTCTGGTGCACTGATGAAATATCATCTATCTAGTCAGTATAATATCCAAGACAAATAAAAATGGCAAAGATTCTGAAAAATGAACAGTCACAGAAATTAATAATTCATTGCATCTAAACGACATTAAATGGATAAAATATTACAAAACTAGCTAACTTTATTTTATACAAATATTCAACTAAAACAAACATAAGTATAAAAATAAATTTGCCACACTCTATTAAGCAAGCTGCCAGGCCGAATAGTATACTGTCGGCAAATTTTATGCCAAATTCACAAGTTATCACTAAGCGTAGCATTTTTCATAAGAACTGTTGTAGAATATTCTACACTGACGTTGTATAGATTCTATGTGAGTTCAAATGCGTCAATGAATAATGCCAAAAATTCCTTTATAGTTTATCCATTTATTCATTCAATATGAAGACTGAGCCACCATGCGGCTCCCGGGCCACGGGTCAACTGTCCCTTCTGTCCCCCCTCCGATGCTTGGGCCCTGCATACAGCTGAACGAATTGAAAGAATGGCTGCTGGTGATATTTGCTAAACATTAAGATTGCCTAAGATCGATGTCCATCTCCCTACTGTACGTCATACATTGAGAAAGAATGGTCTGCATTGAAGAGTTGCACGTAGAAAACCTAATCTCCAAAAAGCGCACAAAGAAGCTCGTTTAATGCACACCAAGGATCATCAAAATGATGGATTTGCATTCTGGAAGAAAGTTGTCTTGACAGACGAGACCAAAATGGAATTATTCTGGGACAAAGAGCAAAGGTACAGAATGTTTAGCGAAAATCAAATACTGCATTCAAAGAAAAAAACATCCTTCCTACTTTTAAACATAGTGGTGGTAATGTGCTTCTTTGGGAAGCTTTAGTGCTTCTGGTGGATGAAAGCTTGAATTCGAAGAAATATCAGAAATGTCAGAAGAAAATGTATTTCCTTTAGTTCGGGAGTTGCGAATGGTTCGCAAATGGTTACTGCAACAAGATAATGATCCAAAACATAAAGTAAGAGTACCATAAAATGGCTTCAACAAAAGAATTTCAAGTTTCTTGAGTGTCCCAGTCAAAGCCCGATCTCAATTTAATCAAGAATTTATGTTTTGATTTGAAAAAAAGTGTCTGCAAGAGAAACTCTTCAAATTTGAATAAATTGCAACAATTTTTTTTAGAAGAATGGGCTAAAATTTTAAATAAGAAATGTCGGAACCCAAAACGAATCATTGAAGTCAATTAAGCAAACGTGGACACACAAAGTATTAAATAATTTTGTAAGTAAATATAAGAAAACTGTCATTTAAAATTTTTTGTTTATTTCCCTCAAACTCTTTAATGTTTTTAAATTATAGTGAATGTTGGAGTTAAACTATTTTTTTATTTGTTAATTTTTAACAAATGAATCGTAATTTTTTCATAACTATCCTATGCATGTACCAAAGATAAGGACAAATATAACTGAAATATTTCTCTTTCCGAATGCATATGAATCCCACTGTATATACAGTACAGTATATATATATAGACAGAAGGTTGACAAAAGTAAATAGATCACGATGATTGTCGTTTAGAACAAATGGAAAACTCATTAATGGAATGCCAGAACTTGCATGACTTCTACATATGCAAAGGGAAAACACTATTCTAAATATATTGAAAATGAAAATGAAAATAAAAAGGTTTATTGGCAGACTATAGACCATATGACAAATATTAATAATACAATGAGAGTTCACATACTAAGGATATAAATATATTCACAAAATTAATTAGAAAAAATACAGTAATGTCAGAGTTAAGTGGCGCTACAGACAGACGTTTTCATACCATGAATTTCAAAGCTTAGAAGACAAACGGCAGGACTCATGGATAGCTTGGATAATCGGGTTGGTTGATTTTTTAATTCTTTGCATGAGACTATTGAGCACGTCGTGTTACCTCCGGGAAGTATGGGGCATTGCGGGTAGCAAACATTTGCAAAGCTGAGCATCTCTTGGGTAATTTATATAGGAATCTAAAAGACCTGTTGTACAACAAATTTAGGGTTCTCCCAGAACCTTTTTTTATAATCCAACCGAAGTTGCTGTCCGTATATATTACTGCAGAAAGTACGAAAGAGTGTGTCTTTAGCTTCACTTGTACAGAACCGGAAGTTCCTTATAGTCATATTCGCTTAAGCACAAAGGCTTCGAAATTGTTTTCGTATATCTCAGTTATCACTCAAGGAGCTGGTGATAGTTTGACCCAAATACTTAAATGTTTGTACTTCCTCAAATACTTCACTTATCATTTTAAACCTAACATCAGGTTGCTGATTACAACTTTTAGGATGGAATTGCATGACTTTAGTTTTTATAACATTAAAAAGAATATCATGTTTCTGCGAATACACGTCGCAGACTTTTAGTAGCAGATCCAGACCTTTAACAGAGAGACTTATTAACACCATATCATCGGCATAAACTAAGTTATTTATCCTTGTGTTATCTATACAACATCCCACTGTTGCTTCATTAAGTGAAGCAATTAATCCGTTAATATACACATTAAAAAGCATAGGAGAGAGCAAGGAGCCTTGTCTCACCCCGCAAGAGGAGCCAAAACATTCGGATAGTATATTGCCCCACCTAACGGTAAAAGATTGGTGGGAATACCAAATTTCAATAAATTTAGTATGTACATGGGAACCTTCCTATCTTCTAGTTTTTTAAATCAAATATTCGGTTCACTCTATCATATGTCTTACTTATATCTAGGAAACAGCTATAAATAGTTGAATTACTGTCAGTGTATTTAGATATTATTTCCTTAAATACATAGATACACAGTAGGGTGGAGCGAAAAATACTTTTTTTCTAGTATGAAGTTCTAATAGTGATTAAAAGTTGCATTTAGTAGAAGATATATACCTGCCAAAATATGAGTTCATTTGTTTAATATTTTCAGCTGCCACCAGGGGGCTAAAGTTAACACAATTTTGGGTTAAAAGGAAAAAAAATGCTTCTATTTTAGGTTTATCAAACTATTATAAAATTTTATCTTAGAATTATCTAATAGTTTGATTAAGATTCATAAATGATAAGAATTCGTTTTGTAAAAATTCCTTTTCATATGCTTAATATCTTCAGCTGCCACAAGAGGGCTGAAGTTAACTTAAAAATGACAATTAAGTATGATTCTGTATTTACTTGAAAAAGGGAACAGTAATAAATTAGGATGTCTCTCCTCCTTTATACTGGCTTGAGACAGTTAAGAAACGTTATTTCGTGCCTTAGCGGAGTTACCACCCTTTCCCCAACCAACCTGCCTCTAGAAAGGGTTCTTGCTGAAGACTATTTAGTACTTTGCTTTTGTGTCAAATTTTGGCTGTTTTTTCCTTGATTCTAATGTAGCACGAATCCAACCGTCTCTGTTTGTAGGTCCGCAGACTGATCCAGCAGCGTCTGTAACGAGCTTGACGCATCTCTCTACGGCTTGTGTATGACATGGAAACTGAAATAATTCTGAATGAAGAGTAGTACCATGTTTGATGCATGATTCAATATCATCAAGAGAAACTCCTTTGGTTATCGGTGGTTCTGCTATCTGAAAATCTTGCCACATAATGAGATCTGTATAGTCTTTGGCATAAAAATTTATTTCTGGCACCTTAAAATACCTGATAACATCTGTTTCTTGAATGCATGCCCTTGCTTTTATGATACGCCTAAATCCCAACTGACGCACATGCTCCCTTTCATCAGCTATCATTGCAATGAGAATGTTTTCTTGATTTGCGTAATATGCATTTCGCTGAATGACTGAGTCATGTACTCTCGTAAGCTCTTCACGGAGATACCGGCTTTTTGCAATCATATGCCACATATGTTTAGCACCATATTGGCATAATGGTTTACGCTTTATCTGAAACCACATTGGTGCGTATACCCTAACAATGAAAGTAGCTAATTCTTGTAAATTGCCTGAAGGATTCTCTGTGCTTGCATATAACCGCAGAGTCCTGTTTGCTGTGGTGAGCCACCTTGAATGTGATATATTGCCTGGACTCTTATGACTAAGACTCTTTGAAATGTTCCACTTGATATAGCCTTGTGAATTTCAAGAAGGTATTTCTGGTCAGTACTTATGTCATCTACATCAACTTCACACATGTCCTCTTGAATTTCAATGGGTTTGAAGTTAACTATGGGAAGCTTTTCACAGTCTGAAAGTGCTCGGCCAATTTCTCCTGAAAATGCTCTTGGTCCAGTAGTGGTACCATCCAAGTGATGAAACAGATGGCGCAATGGAAGTTCATTAAGGTGTAAAAGGCATATCAGCCACTGCAATGGCTTATTAAAGGCTTCTTACAGTAATCTTATTGTGCCTCCAATACTACCAGTGTTAACCACTGTCGAATCACAGCCAACTGCAACGATGTTCCCTATATTAACATTCCTTTCTTTCAAGCAATTCACTAGCGCTGTGCAAATGTATTTAGCTTTGCCACTGGAAGGTGTCACATGTGCAAAGTACAGTGTGTGGTTCAGATATTATGCTGATATGCTCTTCGCGTTTGGTTCTTTGGTGGTTAGAGCCATCACTCTCCTGGACTTGAATCATTGTTTTATCCTTTCTGCCATCAAAGTATAATCCCCGCATGGTTTTTGGCTCTCCTATCTGTTGTAGTTCCTTTCTCTGTTTTTGTCTTTCACGTCTTAGCTTACTTCTGTCTATAATATTCCCTTTGTCTTCGGGAGTAACAATTTTAAGATCTGCCAATACTGCAGAAGCAATAGCAGCCCCAGCTCTGTCCGACATTTTAAATCTATCACAAGTAATTGCTAATGAAGGCAGTGGCTCACGCATCTGTTGTTCTGATATTAGATATTGAGTCGAGGTTGTATCTTCCTCATTATCTACAGATATCTCTTCTAGTTGTTGAAGTTCACTTGTCTCTGTTTCGATTTGTAAGTTGGACGTATTGGTTATAGCAGCACTAGTTGTTTGTGAGGATTCCAGACGTGCTTTTTCCATTTCCTTTCGATGTTCTCTTGCTTGTAATCGTCTTGTGTGTGCTATGTCAATGCTTCCTATCACCATTGTTCTGCGTGTTCGTTGGTCATTTAAAAAATCCTGCTCTTTTGGAGGGATTTTCTTACTCTTTTCACATGAGCATCTCCTAAACTCCTTACATTTGCAGGTGCAGATGTCAAACAAAGTGCATTTTGAAGAGTTTTCAAATTCTTCAAGCTGATTTTTGTACTTAGGCTGATCCTTGCGTGACTTGTATGGCTTTAATAAGGACCTGTATTTATCATGGTACACTCGCATCATCTGTAAAACGGGTGTATGTGAAACTATTGGCAAAGAGGCCTTCTTCCAAATATTTTCAACCTTTTTGGAAACTGCCTCTGCTATTTCAGAAAATGAAGGCTCCTTGTTATTCATCTGCTCCTTCACTAAATGTTTTGTGAACAGGTTATCTTTCATAATGCAGTTATAAGTTGGTAGTTGCATATCACTCATCTCACAAGGTACTTCAAATATGGCACACTTCATATGTTCTCTAGTGAAATGTTTATATTTAGTATTTGATGCCATAATATTTTTCAGGAAAATTCACAATCACAAAATATCCTGTAACATCAAAACATTATATAATTAATATATAATATATTTTATAAGTATATATAATATATTATATAAATATATAATATATTATATAAATAAACTAAAATTATATAATACATATATAATAAATCAATATTATCTCTATATAAATCACTTTAAAATAAAGTTTTATAATATTCCGATCATATTAAAAAACTCTCCGATCAACTGAGCGACTAGGCCTACTACCTAAGAAGAAAAGTGTTAACACACTGTTCTAATGACTCACAGAAAGAAATTCCTTCACACCAAAACCCTCCCCCACAACCCTCCCCAAACCCTCCCCCACAACATTCAGTGTAGTCTCAACATGACTTCTTTCTCTTCGCCCGTTCCCGCCTCTATGCGGGGTCGGCGTTTCTGACCAGCCTCTTCCACACAGCCCGGTCCTGGGCTTCTTCCTCCGACAAACCCTTCTCCCTCAAATCGTCCCTCACCTTCTCCATCCACCTTCGCTTCGGTCTGCCTCTCTTTCTCCTGCCATGCACCTCAACATGACTCAGTTACTCTAAATTGTGTTAACTTTAGCTCTCTTGTGGCAGCTGAAGATATTAAGCATATGAAAAGGCATTTTTACAAAACGAATTCCTATCATTTTAGAATCTTAATCAAAGTATTAGATAATTCTAAGATAAAATTTTATAATAGTTTGACAAACCTAAAATAGAAGCATTTTTTTCCGTTTTACACAAAATTGTGTTAACTTTAGCCCCCTGGTGGCAGCTGAAACTTTTAAACAAATGAACTCATATTTTGGCAAGCATATTTCGTCCACTAATTGCAACTTTTAATCACTATTAGAACTTCATACTAGAAAAAAAGTATTTTTCGCTCCACCCTAATATACAGGTCAGCTGAGTGGGACCTTTTAAAATCAAACTGATTACGAGATGTCCATAGGTAATCATTTAATCAGAGTAACAAGAGTTTTTCTAGTAGTTTCGAGAAGCAGGAAGCGACAGCAATAGGCCTGTAATTATTGCTGGACAGAATGTCTCTATACTTACTTCTGATCAGGGTAGGCTGACCATACGTACCGTTTTGAACGGGACAGTACCGTTTTGTATGGGTTTTTGTATGGGTTCTGTCACTGAAGAATAATTGTAAGCTCAATATGTTTATGTACTTACTTTTTCATGAATACAGAATATTACATAACCCCCGTCCCTTTTTTGCCATCCCAATGTCCCGTTTTTGTCTCAAGGAAATATGGTCAGCCTAGATCAGGGGCAAGATATATACCCTTATGAACTCTGCAGGGATATAACTATGAGCAAGCATGGCTGATAAGAGCAATGATATATGCAGACAACCACGTCATTGGCATATTTTAAGTGCTTATTCGATAGATCATATTGATTCAGTAAAGGAGTTATTAATTGGTGCCTTTCATTTCAAATCATGAACTATTGAAAAACCAACATTGTCTATTTAGTTTAGTACTATGTCTATTTAGTTCAGTACTATGGGCGCCAAATGTTGCAAATGGGAGGGGGATATAGCAAGAGGTTGTGCAACATGGGGAGGGGGTTATGCAACATGGGGGAAGGGTTATCTCCCCAAGCTGCAATTAAGGGGGTAATGGGTTATGCACCAAATCAAAGCTGCAAAGGGGGGAAGTGTTACGCAACAAGTCAATGCTGCATAGGGGGGGAGGGGGAGGGAGCTTTGGGGAGAAGGGAGGATGACCTTCCCCAAAAGGGGTAACCTTAACTTAAAAGAGGGAGAGAAAGCAGGAGGAGGGTCTTTGGGGGAGAAGGTGGGATATCCACACTCCCCAAAGGGAAACCTAACCTAAGACCTAATCTAAGAAGGAGAGAGGAGAGAGTTCTTTATTCCACCGGAGTCCGTCACATAATGAGAGTCCATGGGCCAAGCATCTGTTATATAGAGGGTCGTGCTTTGCCAGATAACCCTATATATTTTAATTATGTTCAGGTGTAATTTATTATGGTGAGTTGCCAGATTGCACCATTTATTTTAACTTTTATTTATTAAAGGCAAGAGAAACGTTCTCCTTAATTTGCTCAAACTAATTAAAACACATTATTTATTTAAGTAACAATAAAAGAAAAATGTCTGCAAAATAACAGTACACACTTTTTATATATAAAAGAAAAGCAATAATTATTTTAACTTGCTTCTCCGAAAGTGTCTACTTACTTTTGTCATTCCTCTGTGCACGAGAGAGTTAGAGAGAGAGTGAGGCGTACTTTCTCTTTGATGTGTACGACGTAAAGTGGAATTCTCGGCTCCTTTTGAATAAAAAAATGTGTGTACACGGCTAAACACACACACACCTTATTCTACTTGCTGATCCTGGATGTTTGGTATTTTTATATAAGACTGTTTTGTATTAGCCCTACGATTTAATTAACATCACAGTTTTATTTATATATATATATATACACACAGTGTATATACTATATATATATATATATATATATATATATATATATATATATATATATGTAATTTAATGAAATATATAGGAAATAAATATACAATAAAAAATATGGGGTTGTTTGTGGTGGGTATATGTGCACTAAAAACCTATAAGAAATATGAACGAAGAATATGGGGATCATTGTGGTGAGTATGTGTGCACTAAATGCCTAAGATATACACGTCTACTGAGAAGTCTATTATTTTTTATGAAGAAATTTGAACGAAATCAAAGTAATTGAGGAATTGTAGTTAATTTGTTTTCTTCCTACTTTCATGCTAGTATATATTTAATTAACAATAAAAGAAAAATGCTTGCAATAAAATAATTACACACACTATATATATATATATATATATATATATACACACAGTGCTTAATTTGTAAATGAAAAAGAAGTGGAACGCAGGTGAAGCCCTTACAGTTAGGGGGTCTGGGGGAGCGCTGTAAGCGCTCCCCCAGACCCCCTATATATAGGAAGTTGATAGAATAATCACATTAATTTCCACACACACTCCAAACTTCTTTCTGCTTGATCGACTAGTTTTTATTAAAATAAAAAACTTTTTTTAAATTAGGTTTTAAAATAAAAGTACCGGAACGGCGTTCCGGAGCGTTCCGTCACAAATTAAGCACTGTATATATATATATATATATATATATATATATATATATATATATATACACATTCTCATGAATAAAATTTTAACAGTCTATTTACTTTTGTCGGAGAGAAAGCTTGTAACACTCGGCACCTGATTTGTCCGAGGCTACTCTAAACTCCAAAAAGGTTACAAAGGAATGTACTAGTTTGACCACATTTCGTCTCAAAGACCAGGATTTTCCAGCGCTGACTCCATATATTTCCAGTCATTATTATTACTACTGAAGTTAAAAACTTAATTTTAAATTAAATTATATTTATACAGAGAGAGAGAGAGTTAATTCTGAGAGCTGTACACACACACACACACACACACACACACATATATATATATATATATATATATATATATAACCAAATCCACAAATCAGGAATCTTGGGAATGCTGAGAATAGTATGACCGCAAACATATATTAATTTTGCAAATATTTGAAACCATCGTGGTAGAGACTGCAAGTGGCAATTCACTCATACACCTTGAGATGTGAACATTAAATCTACGGAAAGATAATGATACCATTATTCAGCCAATCAGGACTTCAGGTCATCGTCCCGACTCGATCTCTTAACCTCCGATCAGCACCCCAGCGTCTTAACCACTAGGCACTAGGATACTTAGGGTTCCCATTTAACTACCAGCCCAAGCAGACATTCATTTTTACGAACTAAATACATTTTAATCACACTTTTACGCGAGAGAAACGTATGCCCAGTAGAAAGTCTAGTCGAATAGATGTATACAAAATTCGAAAGCTGAGAATAGTGTGACCGCAAACATATATATTAATTTTGCAAATATTTGAAACCACCGTGGTAGAGATTGCAAGTGGCAATTCACTCAATACACCTTGAGATGTGAACATTAAATCTACGGAGAGAAGATAATGACACCATTATTCAGCCAATCAGGATTTCAGGTCATCGTCCGGACTCGATCTCTTAACCCCAGCGTCTTAACCACTAGGTCTCCCAGGGTACCCATTTATCTACCAACCAATTTTGTGGAAGGATGATCGTTTATCGCGCGCCGGCGGCCGTCACCGGGTCTCGAGCCGGGATGAATTCTGAAACTAATCTTTGTATTGTACTTCATCTTGTACAAAAATGACTAAATCCTGTTGGATCTCTACAAAAACATTCTGCTTGTAGAGATCTTCTACATTTCTTATTTTCTAATGATCTTTGTGTCATCGGATGTTACTGTGCTGTCTCTGGTAATGATCTATGTCAGGATTATGAAGAGTATGAAGAGTAGCGGCGCTAACTCTGTTTCCTCTGGTACTGGAGCTGAAGGTTTTTAATGAAGATATTCCTGTAACGACTTGCCGCCGCTGAAATTGTCCATCTCCTTATCCAAAATGGGAAAAATTGAAGATCGAATAGCATGACCGCAAATAATAATGCAAAATATTGTCGTTGTAGAGATTGCAAGTGGCACATGTTGATCAATGTTGCAATGGGGTGAAGGATATTTCATGAAGGGGTGGGTTCCAAAATGGGAAAACCGAGAATGGTATGGGCGCAAATATTAATGCAAAATATTGTCATGACAGAGCCTATAAGTGAGCTCATACACCTTGAGTTGTGGCATTAAATCTACGGAGAGAAGATAAAGACACCATTAGTTGACCAATCAGGATGTCCAAAGCGTGGACCCGTAATATAGGTGTTACGATTGGTACACAAAATTTAAGATAGCCCCCAATCAGTTACATTGACAACCAATCATCAAACTTACGAACCGCCTATTAGTCTTTTAGGGGTGTGCTTGGGGATCATGCATATAAAAGTGAGTATTTTCAGCTGGAAGTCACAGTAGTTATTTTCACCAGTGAATAAGCATTCCCTCTGTCATGAATCAAGAACTTTACAGTTTACCGGAATTATATCAAGATGGAGACATTACAGCGGCGTCTACAATTAATCTTTTTTAACGCAGCCGACCGGGACACATTATTTCCAACGCAAACCGTTGATGATATTTGCAATGACGCTCCTTACGATCCGACGCAAGGGACTGCCGTAGAACTTTAAATAATTATGTGTCTGTAATTTTATTTTTTGTAGCCAATTCCCCGCGAACTGGTTATTTATTTATTGTGCCTGTCATTACGAGAAAGAGCATTTTTCTGGATTATTTCATCATATATTTGGAGGGTTGTAGTAATTCATCTCATCACATTAAAAATGCTTCATTTAAATAGTAGGTATCCGCAATTATAGATTAGTTTGCAATTAATATTATGCTAAAGTCCTGTTTTGATTCGTTGAATTTTTTTTATAGCAATCTTTTGCAAGTTTTAAATAATTTTATAATTTCCATAATAAATGTTATTCGGCATTTTCTTTGAAATAAACTTCTCTGAGCGGTTCGAAGATATCTTCACATTGTAATACTCTTACTATATGTATACTCTGCATATGTTTTAAGCAATTGAGTTTTTATTAAAAAAGAGTCAGTTTGAACTAATTATTTATCCTTTCTCTTTTAAGGTCCGATGAGGATTTGACTCGTGCTATACAATATTTTCGTTTTGAAGAAACGCATGTCGTGGACCTGAATACGGAGGTAGAATTTTTACCGAGCAATCAACCCAGCGAATGTCACATTATTAAGGAAATAATGTAAGTTTTTTCTTACGTTTCGATCTTTTTTCTTCGGGGAAGACAACGTATTTTCATCAATTTATTAAATGAAAGAAATCATGTTTTTAGTACAATAGCCATCTTAACCCTTTCAGTGCGTGTGGTAAACTATGTTTACCATAAAAAAGCCCCACTCAGAACGCATGGAAAACTATGTTTACCATTAAAAATCTTCTCTCAGGACGCATGGTAAACATTGTTTTCCACGTTTAATAAACAGTCTATGAACCCCCTCGTTCCTATTAGAACAACGTAGTTAGTTCCCTGACTAATATTAGACATCAATATGGTGGTATTTGGCATCTTTTTTTATTTTCTGACTCTCAGCTCACCAGAGGGGGGAGTGAAATAGACTCCCCCAATCAGTTCAGCATGGCATCCACAAGCAGTAATAAGCGTAAAAAATCCTCTCTAGATGAGAATGAGATAAACGAATATCTCTCAATGTGTTCTGAAAGTGATATAGAATGTGAAAGTGAGGATGACTGGGCGCAAGATAATGTACGGGATATTATACAAAACCGATCAAGTAGTGACGATGATGAAGAAAATGTGGTACTTTTGGAAAGAGATCTGCCTAAAGCAACAAAAACGAGCGAGAATTTTGAATGGCAGGAAATTGGTGAAAATATAGGCTGTACCAGAGGTGGGTGGCAGTTTACTGGTAAAAATAAAGTGCTCTTCAATGGTCAAACTCATACGATGTATGATGTTTTTTGTGAAGTTTTTCCCAAAGAAGTAATTGAGCTAATGGTTACAGAAACAAACAAATATGCAACTCAATTTCTGGCTGCTACACCTAATCTGAAATCAACATCTCGGTATAGTGCATGGGTCCCAACTACGTTTACAGAAATGAAGCAATTTATAGGGCTTTTACTTCTCATGGGTATTATACAAAAACCCAAGATAGGTATGTATTGGTCAACCGACAGTTTTTATGCTACTCCAGTATTTACAGCAATCATGAAAAGAGACAGATTTACCAACATTCTTTCTTTTTTGCATTTTGCTGACAATGCAGATGAGACGTTGAAGGAAAGAGGGGGGAAGATGGTGAAATTGCATGACTTTATTGAGTTGATGACATCTGCTCTTGAATCAAAATATTCAACTTCTCAGAATCTAAGTTTGGATGAATCTTTGTTGCTGTGGAAGGGCAGACTCAGTTTCCGGCAATACATAAAAACGAAAAGATCACGTTTTGGGATAAAAATTTTCAAACTTGTGGATGAAAATTGTGTTACTTTGAAATATAAAATATATACCGGGACCATGGAAACTGTTGCTGATTTTTCTAAGACTGAAAGTATTGTAGTAAGTATGATGGAAAAATATTTAGGAAAAGGTCACAACGTCTTCACTGATAACTTCTATACATCACCAAAACTATACAAATACCTTAGTGATAATAAAACTGGTGCCGCAGGGACTGTTAGAAGTAATCGTAAGGGCTTATGCCATACTATGAAAACTATGAATGTGGCAAAAGGAAAGAAACTTGCCTTTGAGACTCCTGAACTGCTTTCCCTTGTGTTTCATGACAAGAGAAGAGTTTGCATGCTCTCCAATTACCATTCGAACAGTGATGTGACAGTAACACGTAGATCAAAGGAAGGTCGAGTCGAAAAAACCATTCCAGCTTGCGTACATGAATACAACAAACATATGGAATATGTAGACCGAACTGACCAAATACTGCATTATTACTCTGTCCCAAGAAAGTCTCTAAAATGGTATAAGAAGCTGGCAATGCATTTGATTCAGGTCCGAGTACTAGATGCTTGTGGAATTTATAATCTCATAAAAAAGGGAAAGTTCCCTTTCTAGACTTTTGCCATGAGATTATAAAAGGACTGACACCTGCAGATGAACCTAACTTGAAGAAATCAGTAGTTCCAAGACTAGTTGGAAAACATTTTACCAAGAAAATTACATCAAATTCTGAACGTACCCCAAGACCAACAAAGAGATGCAGGGTATGTTATGCCCATGGGATAGAAAAACGAGTACGTTTTCAATGCGAGACATGCCCCGATACCCCAGGGTTATGCGCCGAACCATGTTTCAAAATTTATCACTCAGCATTTAACTTTTAGTTAACTAAATAAAGATAATATCTCTATTTTATTTCATTTTAACCTTTATTTTTTTGTTACCCATGAAAAAATTGAAAATATTATTGATAGAAAACCTATTTTAAAGGCAAACAAAAGACGAAGCAAAAAAATAATTCAAGTTTATTTTCTGGCGCATTTATACGCGCAGCTTTCGTTCTGGGGTATTAGCGTGACACGCACAGGACGTATCAGAATGGGACGCAGCGAAAGGGTTAAATAAGCTACAGAATATACAAACTAACATTATTGGATACAAATATATATATATATACAGTATATATACGAAAAAATCATACTATACAACGAATATGCACAATCGGTAAACAGCTTTTTATATGTCTGCATATCATTTCGTCGTTTCGTTGACTGTGACACGGGTCGAATAATTTTCAAAAATTTATAAATTCCTTACCAAGTGATATATATGAAAGACGGTACATCTCACAAGTAGTACTAAAATATCTTTGTAGACGGAAGGGATTCCATACAATTTCGGGGATATGCAGCTGCTCGAGAAATTTTACAATAACAGGGTCACTCCAGGGCTGAGTACCGAGTGAATCAAAATAGTACAAGCGGTCCCTATTTTTAAAATAGATTGCAAACCAATGAATCCCTTCGCTACCAATAACATCTGTGTTCACAATAAGACTACCGCAATCCCTCGTAGTTGGCATTTTCAATGTTTCATTCTTCACAAACACTGATAAATTTGGAACGTATGATTCGTTCACTATTCATTACTCTCTGAAGTGTGTCTGCGTCCATTTTAAATGTCAGTGACAATGCCCCTAAATCTGTCTACTTCTATTAGAGCTTGTGACTCGAGGTATACTAGTACACAAATAGGCGCGTCTTTCGAGTTGGCGAATTCAAATCTGACTGAGATGTTTCCATTCTGTTGTGAACTTAAGTGTGTATTTACACAAGCAGATAAATCGGGTGTGATATCAAACGGGTAAAGGTTAAATTGATCGATGAATTCTTTCTGCGTTACAATCCCGAGCTCATCACAATCACCTGCAATATGGGCCAGATTACTATATGCTCTCACGCAAAGCGGGAACACAGCGTCTGATGAGTAGTCTGCATCCAATGTTCCTCCCAATGCAAGCCATTAACGTATAGTTATATTTTTATGGTCGAAATTCTCGAATTTAAAGGCATTCTTTTTATATTTTCCATTCACCAAATTGTGTTCCTGCATTCCAATTAATATCCTTTTAGGTAGATTTCCCAGCGCGATGTTTTCTATCTGTTTCGATATCAACCTTGCTGGCACCGTGTATAGTTTGATCTGTACTCTGTTAATTGGGTATTTTAGTGTTGCGTGTAGTAAATTTTTCTCAATTTCTATTTGTTTTGGTGAACTTAATTTCACTCGCAGTACGCGGAGGTATGTCTCCATAATGTGAATCACAACGGGTTTTGCTTCCTCTTCTTGATCAGCATCCAGATTTAAACATCTCAGGATTCGTACAGGTGAGCTTTATTTTCATATCCACCCCATTCACAAGCAACATCTGGAATGTAAAGTCTGTATGCAGGCGTTCAAAACACTCATATATCTTCTTTTTAGAATTTTTAAATTTGTCCTTTATATACTTTCGTTTTTAGCTTGATAATTGCCCTCGGCAGTTAAAAAGGTATCCTTCACTTCTTTTGAAAAGTTCAGCACATTTTCCAGATAGGCTCGTAGGTGATAGTACCACGTTCTTGCCGATATGTTGAAGTGATTTAAATATACTTCACACTGGTTGAATATGCAGAGCCGAAAGTTTGTTTCAGGGTATACAGCATATTTCTCATCGCAGTCCGTTCCATCAGAATGGGCTATACGTAGTTTACCGTACATGTGCACACAGCTTGGGTAAAAAAAGTAAGGGCCTGAGCTGGGTATCACGAATTTTATAGGGGCACTCGTGAAACTAATTGTGTTTAGAGTTAATTGTAATAAAGTCACTGTGTTCAATAGAAACTTGAGTTGGGAGCATGTCAAAGAGGGACAGCTCCGATTTACAACACTGTGAACTACACGGATGGATGAAGCGTGTCATGATGAGTTAGAAATAGTGCCTCCTCTCTCGACAAGTAGTAAACAAACTGATTCGTGAGATCAATGTCTTTAGCTTATATGATTCCAAAAAATGGTCAACCAAGGTTTCATCCGGACAGCCCTCTTCTTCTTCCCACCAACACGCATTTTTCTCTTTGCATCTTTGACGATTTCGTCCCGTGTACACTTTAAGTGTTTTTTAAAGCTTCTTTAGTTTTAGCCCCAGTCAATATGTCTTCTGCCGTGTTGACCTGATTGTAGCGCTTTCCTCCCGAGGTATCTGGCTCCCCTCTTCTGCAAAAGGACAGCCTTGCGTAGTATGGTTGAAAAAATGGATCCAAGGGCACTACAATGCTGGTATCTCACACCTCGACAGACTTTGAAAGGCTTTCTCTCCATTATAACTCAGTGCGTCGAAAGTGCAGCTTCACTGTTAAGCTCCCATAACCGAATGTGAATTTTTACCCATTAATCGTTCTTATATATATTGAGATATTGGATATTAGATTAGTTGCGACATTCACATAATGGGGCCTGTCATATATAATAATCAAACTCTTCCCTCTATGGTTGGGAATGTGAGCAATGCGTAGCAGGCGTGCCTGGATATCCGCAACAAACTGGTGCTCCACTATATTGCTGTAAATATAGCACATTATCTGGGGGTGTATACCCAGCAACCAATTTCTCCAATTTTATCTGATACATTAGGCTTGACAAATCATGTTCTACCTCGTGAAAGGTATCTCTTTGGAAGACTGATCAATATCTCCACTCGGTTATAATTTTGAACAGCCCTTTGTTTTTAATATTTCTGTTAGCCTTTGATTTTAGGATTAGAGTATGTGCAGGGTTTTCTTTGTTTACGATTTCGTATACTAAATCTGCAGTAAGATTTGAGTTTTTTAAACTTACGTTTAAGTCTCTCACAACACTCAGCCGCTTCATAACGGCCCGGACCTAGTGTTACTAATGTACTGTAATACCGTGCATCCTCAGTCCGGGGGATACGTATAATTTCATCACGAGTTACCCCAACTTTTTCACACTCCTCAAGGTCTCTAAGAATCGTAAAAATGGCATATTTATAATCAATATTTAAAAAGAGGGTGGGTGACGAGCTGAATTTCGCATATCCCCACCTCATGCGAATCACGACCCAATTCAATGGGTCCATCGAGTTCTGTTACAAAGTTAGCCAGGGTGTTGTTAGGATGTACAGGCAGGGACGAGGAGGACGGTAGTGTGACGTAGAAATGGTTAGGCGCCATGTTGCATACTATTTAAGCTTCATTATTGCAGCAGCTTTTTTGTAGGTGTTGAAGTTTCTAGGTACCCTACCCATTTCACAGGTACATTTTTCTCTTTCCCGAACCTTTGCTTCTTAAAATTTTCTCAATTTTAAACATTTTTTCCTAAATTAAATGTTACTTTCTGCAACTTCTCGCGGTAAAAGCCTCCTGCGATTTCTTCCCCATTCAAATCTTCAACGTAATACATTATCTCGCCTTTAGGTCTCATAGCACTAACTTTAAAAATCTCACGTGTCCATCCTTGCTCAAATCCCTTCGCAAATTTATTTCCCGAACGGGACAGCCTTATATAATCATTGATTTTGAAACGCGCAGAGTGTGGTGGTGGTGTTCCATCTCTTCTCACATCAGGCTCTGTGCGTGTACCTCTTTCTAAAATCTCATTATGTGTTGTCCTAATCGTTCGAAGGTGCGAGCGGTTGTAGGATGAAGCCAATGATTCGAGAATGTCTAGAAATCTGTATGTGTTTTTATGTGTAAGAGAGCGGTGCATGCGTTCCTTTATGGTACGTTGAACTCCTTCATCTAAAGATGCCTTATGTATAGAATTGGTAGTGTAGTAGCTCATATTAAACTCGTCAACATGTTCTGAAAAGCTCGACCTATAAATTCTTTCCCCATATCCGTACAAAAATAGCCAGGAACCCTGTTTTCTTTCAACATCAACGTTTTGGTGACTTTAGCAACTGTTTCAGGCGATTTATTTTTCTGAGGAATTAGCCACAGATATCTAGAGAATACATCCATTATGAATAGGATGTAATGTAGCGGTAACCATCGTTATACATTGAATATCTTTGCATGTCTGTTAAATCCGCTTGCCAAATAGAGTCATTCGAAGCAGTGTTGTCTTGGCTGTTTTAAACCTTTCCCCACCGGCTTATGAAGTGTATAAGCGTCCTGCTCCCGCAAAAACCTCTCAACATCTTTTTCCCTACTCTATCATTGTAAACACTTCTGTACAGTCTATCTACGCCTCCGTAGGAGGCAGGTCTAGAAATGTGATAATAACGTCTTCTTAATATGTTAGCCATTTGCGTATTTTAGAGGCACGTGGATAGGGTTGACCGTTGTTTAACCTCTTCTTTCTCCTCTTCAGAGGTGTTGCCGCCGTGGGTGATGGCGTTTTCAATTGTGGCACGTGCCATGCATGTTCCAAGTCTTTTAACCTGCTCAGATTTCCTATCATTGCTTTGGGGATATATAGGTGTTGTAGTCTTGCTTTAATAAGCTTCCATCCTGATGGTGATGGCCTATCCCACTTTCTCACCAGATCATGGACGATGTCCACGATATTCGATCCCTGTACCTTTTCTACTTCCACAATGATCTCACCTGTATCGGTCCACTGTATGTTGGGATCCTCATTCAGTAGATTATAAAGACTTAAACCTTTATTCCTCAATGTATGTGGGAGGGTGCTTTTTAATACATGCTCGATATGTTGTGTGGCCGACCCGTTAATCTTTGGTTGGTCAAATCTATCGTCGGGCACAGGCCCTATGTCACTATGCCCATCGTTGTCCGTGCTGTGCCTAATAACCACGGGAATCTCTGTCGGATTCTTATAATTCTTGTACTCGTGAAGAAATTTCTGCAGAGCTTCTTGGTATAAGATTCTTTTCTCATCAGGTGTTTTTTCACTGTTTAATAGGGCTAGCAATTCGTTTTCCATTTTTTAAGCCTTCTTTTACGGGGTTCTAGGACCGCCGTGTCTGGATTCTTTGAACTTTGCAGTGAAGCATACACCTCTTGTGGAATCATTACCATTTTCTTCATTATATTAATCTAGTCAGTAAAGGACCCAAAACTGAAAATAAGATGGGGAGGAATGACCCTCCTCTTTGTACAATAATTCGTTTTTTCTTCCCCACACTTTGAATTTTACGCGCGAGTGCACGTATTATGTTCTTCCGGCGTAGGCGAGCCTTCTGAGGAGGTTTCATTGATACATTGCAATTTATAACGTTAAGACAAAAAGACAAAAAGTCGGAGTCGATATTTTTAGCAAACATCTGTTGCATTGCCCGGGGCAGTCGATGATAGATTTATATTAACTCATGGTATTTCTTTAGCTTCTTTGTCATTCTGGAATATACACCGTTTCAGGCTCGTTTGGAAATATATTCGTTTTTAGAAGCACCCAAAACGTGTTTTGCGGATGAAGATCGCAAAGCAAATATCCGTAACGTTGGCTTGTAGCTTCTTTATAAATTTCCAAAAACTCCTTACGCTGATTCTGGAACATTTGATTGGCTAATACCCCAATTTGTGATACCTCTCTACGTTGCGCGAATAAGACTAGATATTGTGTATTTAACGACACATCGCGCATGTATCTATTTTTGAAAAATAGATTCTGATTGATGAAGAACACGCTTATGTTAAGATGGTGGGAGAATACTGTAAATGTCTCGGCAAACGTTTTATCCATCTCCAACATGAAATCGTCAATTACAATGACTGTATGTTCATTTCCTTTTAATGAATTAACGTCATGTACACTAGGGTGGATCACTTTTCACTTTTTAAAAAAAATTATAGCTGGTCAAAGTTATTCCCATGATTTGGTTCAGTGGAAGTACACTGACACCAGTTTTACCAAAATCGATCAATATTTAGGGGTCATGCATCGACCTTGAAAATTTCAATTTTGGAAATTTGGCCAAATTGACAATTGTTTACTGAATAAAGATAAATCATCAAATGACCATATTTTCTGGATCCTCTCAGTGAAAGAAATCCTCTCAGATACTTACCAAGTTCATAGGATAAGTGGTTTAGAAGTTATACACACCTTGAGATAGCATTAAAATTTAAAATACCGTATTTGTCCCGGTACCTCCATATGCTGTCTGCCATTGTCTGCTTTTTAGGATAAGATAAAACGAATAAGGAAAGATCAAATGTATTTTGTATTAAAACGGTTTACCGATATCACTAAAGGCACTTACTCCGGTGCCACTAACTAGGTTCAAAAACTGTATGAATCGTGGTTAGAACACACGTCATCTTAAGGCGTGCGCTATGTACTCTCTCTGCTAACTCCTTTTCCCTCTGCGCTACGTCATCTTGGCAAGTGACGACTTCTTGAAGTCACCGAGTTCTTTCCGGCTCTTTTCCACGAGCTGAAGAAGACCCTGCGGCTGTGACTCGTCTTTTGTGACAGTGTTCGCGTAATCTTCTATCAGTTTTATCCCTCTCTCTGCCACGTCGTTGGTAACTTTCAGATGCGAGATGACATTCTTCAGATCACAGTAGTTCTTATCTTGATCCCACTTATTCACCGGCAGAGTGAGCCACGTAGACCGCACACCTGCAGGCCTGTGAACACGAACCACGATGACTCATCGATCAGGTCCGGAAGGCGCGTCGTGTCATCAACTGAGACGTTGTCATACGTGAAGTCCTCGGGCACAGCGAGGCGGCACAGCTTCTTTGCCATCTCGTGCTTCACAGTGTCTTCCACTTTGTCACTGCAGAGGGCGAAAACGACGGTCTAAGGCCTCAGATACCACAAGTGCCGCCTGATCACTGCCAGCGAAGCCTCTGCAATCTCGCGATCCATAGCCCTGTACTGCAGAAGACGCTGGTACAACACAAGGTCATTCAGCGGGGCATCAGCTGCGACAGGAGCCGCCAGCCAGGCAGGTGCGTAGAGGAGTGCAGTAAATAATACCACTCTCTGAAGTTTCTGTACCAGCTCGTCGTCGAACTCCAGCTGAGCGCTGAACATCAGGAGCTTCGTGTAGTAGATGATCTGAAACGAATACGCACTGTGATGTATAAATACCGATACCACTCCATATAAGTTTGTTTAATGGTAAATTATTTATCTTATTTTTTTCTGGTAGGGACTTCAAATGGCTGTTTGCAGAAGGCAATACAATATTTAACTTCTAATTCAAAATACCAACCTTGGCCATCCACCTCGCATGATGGTAGACTCCTGGGCGCATGAAGTGTGTGCCACGACGTGGCTGGGCCCCGTGTACCAGGAGTGTAATCTCCGCCACTTCTCGGTAGTCTTCTCTGACAAGACCAGAAGCGGTGCCGAGGAACTTGACTGCCTCATCTCGGAGCTCCATCAGCCACGTCACCTCCGCCAAATGCTCGATCTCCAGCTCGCGATAAGTCGAGAGGTCGAGCTTGTCCCACCTGAAAGGGGAGTTATGAAAATATTGCATGAAAACGACTGAAGTTTCCCTTTTCGACTGCTATTAACATCATTAGTAGAAGGACGCTGATATCTCAATTGCTCTGAAGGCAAAAAATCATTGGAGAAAACAAATGCGCCTTAGACTTGAAATTCACCTTCTCCTCAGATACTGGAACAAAGGTTCAGTTGGTGCTGTGGTTCTTCCAAACGCGGTGATGACCACTGCCCCCACGATGAGCTCCATAACGTGATGGCGACAGCCCAGCTGGAAGAGCGGTTTACCAAGCATGTTCTCCAGCCGGACCACCGCACCCTGCACCCTCCCCGTATTGGAGGAAGTTGTGTCGAAGCACAGTCCAATCACGTTGTTCTCGCATCCCCAGTCTTTGAGAGCACGAAAGGTCGCCTGGGCCTGGGACAGACCGGTGCCGTCAGCAACAGTCGGAACGGCCAGCAACTTTCCTTCTGTGCATTGGGGAGCTCCGGAGATGAGAATCGCCTGGCGGTGCTCCAATGATCCAAGAGAGTCCTGAAACGTATGTCATACATGCCAATCCATTATCGTCCACTGGAATATGTCAATCCACTGTCGTCACTGGAACATGTTAATTCACTGTCGTCCACGGTGAGGGCAAAACTGACCTTGATTACTTTACCGTCCCAGTGGACGACAGCATGCCTCGGAGATACGAAGGATTTCTGCACAGCTGTCGACACTTCACAACGATGTGCCACTCTTCCACGGCGAGACGTGTCCTTCGAGATACTGAATTTGTCCAGGTCTGCGGGCGGATCTGCCGAACGTAGGACTGCCGCCACGACACTTGCCACCTATGTGCGAAATTGAAAGGAAATTGACAAGGATGCGTATGGTTTTTATGTGACAAAATAATCACTAAATTTTCCGTCGTTACGTCTATTATATCTTTGTCAAGGAAAGATCATTACTGATATATACACACCTGATTATTGGACATCCGGAAGCGATCAGCCACTTCAATAACAGCCGGTGCATTGAGGATGCGGTGAGGAAGGCTGATTGATACAGTTGATTCTCTCGGCTGTCGGTATGGTGGTTCTAGCTGTGATTCGGAGTTGCTCGATGATCTGCTTTCTATAGATTCATCGTCGCTCTCAGCTTCGGTTCCTAATTTCGTTTTTGAGGTGCCTGGCTCATCACGAGATTGTTGTCTTGAGAGTTGCCGTTTTCTCTTGACAACGAACACTTTATCATTCCCACTCATTGTTGCCTGGCGCAGGCCCCGTTGATCCTCATAAAATTTAATATCTTCTTGTTTGTTGTTGTCTGAGAGCAGTCGACTTTTCTGTATCTCTTCAATAGCATCGGGAGCTCCGATGTCCCAGAGCTTGTTCAGATTTTCTGAAAACTTCTCCCTGCCTTTTCCCGCGTCACTGTCTCTCATCTTGCTCTTCTGCAGCGAGCGCCACTCTTCCCACAGTAACTCCAGTTTTCTTTCGCAGTTACGCCTCGTGATCGTCTTTATACGTGCCATGTTCCAAAATGCCAGAACATTGGCCACCGTGTCTTTTACGGCGGCCTTCCTGTCAGTAGTTTCCTGCTTGGCATAGAAGAAGTACTGGAGAACTTGATGGGTGGTTGGCAATTTGGCACCACCGATCGAGGAAGATGGCTGACCAATTAAGAAGACGTCCGTGGCTGACCTTAGAGAAGGTGGTGCTGTTGTTGCTGCTTTCTCTTTTCCAGAATAAGTAACTTTCAGAGTCTTCCCACTCCTGGTTGTTAACAGTTTATCCATTGTACTAAAGTCTAGACTTATCAAACAAGAATCAATTGACACAGTTGATCTGTAAAAAGCAAACTGTGATTAGTAAAAATATTGGTCATAGACATAGCGTGTGTGTGTAATTGGGATTTTAGGATGCGCCAGCTACTGATGCTATGATTACGTCCATAACGGGGGAAAAATACGGTATTTTAAATTTTAATGTTATTTCTAGGTGAGTGTAACTTCTAAACCACTTGTCCGATCAACTTGGTAAGTATCTGAGAGGATTTCTTTCACTGAGAGGATTCAGAAAATATGTTAATTTGATGATTTATCTTTATTCAGTAAAAGATTGTCAATTTGGCCAAATTTCCAAAATTGAAATTTTCAAGGTCGATGCGCGACCCCTAAATATTGATCGATTTTGGTAAAAATAGTGTCAGTGTATTTCCACTGAACCAAATCATGGGAAAAACTTTGACCAGCTATAATGTTTTTTAAAAAGTGAAAAGTGATCCACCCTAAAATTATACACCTTTGTGGAACAAAATATCATCTTGGTACTCGTTGAACACTGATTGGTACGTCGAATAGCACCATATAATTTTATGCACAAATTTTGAGAACAACCCTCCCGTTTCTTTAATGATTTTAAGCATGAACACAGTTGTACCACATCCTGTAGGGCCAGATATAATACATGTGGATGGGCTCGTGAACCTGAATTTTTCTACAGAATCCATTTCTAACACGTCACACTCCTAAGTGGGTCATTTACAAAATATAATAAATATTTAAGTGATGACCCTTATATTCTACAGTCTTTCTTTTCTCTTCTCCCTCAGAACCGTGATTGGCGATGAGGTACAGCAACCTATCATCGATATTACAGATGACCCCGACGAGAGTGTAGTTGTGATCACTGACTCCATCCCCATTGCCGTGTCCACATCAACGATACCTCTTGCACGCGAAAATTCAAAGCGGAGGAATGACGAAGAGCCCTCCACGTCAGGTATAAAGCGTGCCAGGATTGCGTCGGTTGTTAAACCACCAGTAATAGAGGCCCAACCTTCTACGTCTTACGACACAACCCCCCACAATAGTACCTTCCTCAAAGAAAAATATACCTCCTTATTCCTGTTCAATTCTGGGTACATCCTCCACAGCCGCAGCAGCTTCTCGTTCTGTAGAGGATGGTATAACATTCGAGTTGGTGCGCACCGCTACCCCCACCCCAGCCTTGACTAGAAATCGGTGTATAGTCGGGGTTGATTCTAGATCCATGTATAGCAATGGTGTTGAACACGGACTACGGCGCATAGTTGAACGTATTATAGTTTGCTTTTCAGAACCGCGACGAACGTGAAGTCAGGACGCGGCTGTCCTTCGGGTTCGGGTCAGATGACGGAGATGTAGATGATTTTTGGGTAGTAATACCATTCAGACTCTTGGCAGCTGTAGATATAGAGTATATATTAAGCCGTATAATGCAGACCTCTCAAAGTAGTATAGCCTCCAATATGGACAACTTCACGGTAAATATTGACCGTGTATTCCGTGTTGTGGGTCATAGCGCCACACCTAATCCTCTTAACTTCAATTCTCAGGCTATTTACAGGCGGCATATAAACGTCGATCGTGGTTGTGGCTTTATAGCTTTATAGCTGTAGCCTGTAAACTTGAGTTTGAGTGTAATATGGGTCCTGAAGAGCTGAGAAGGGTAGAACAGGAAATAAATGTTCGTATAGTTGTATTTGGAATGGATGATCGTCGTAGGACTGTGTATGTTTTTAAAACCAGTGTGAGAGATCGTACAAGACCCCTACTTATTTTAGGGTTGTCAGGAACAACGTATCTCCCCATCCGCAATATAAGAGACCTTTACGGGAGTTATGATTAAAGACGAGTATATAGAAGACATCATATGTGTAAGGGGCGTATCGAGTTTGCGGATGATATTGTGAAACATTGTAGAGATTGCCACATGCTGTGTGAGCAGTGTAAAAGCTCCAAATGTGAAAGCCGTGTAGTTGAAGCTGAGAAAAGGGATTGTGATGTGTGTGGACGCACATTTTTCAATAATAACTGTTTTCAGCCCCATAAGTCAATTCGCACGTGCAAGAAAATGAGAATCTGTGAATGTGGTATGTTTGACATGGTGGATAATTGGGGGAATTTCAAGCATAAATGTGATGATAAAAACCCACTTTAATAGACAGAGTTTATTTCCACAACAGTTTCGATGCCCACTGGCATCCTCTTCTGGTGGATACAGAAAAACGAATTCGTTTTTCTGTATCCACCCGAAGAGGATGCCAGTGGGCATCGAAACTGTTATGGAAATAAACTCTGTCTATTAGAGTGGGTTTTTATTATCACATTTTGACCTTCACGTAGAAAAGTTAAGTTTTTTCCGTTTAAACATAAATGTGATGAAATTCACTGTTCTACATAGCATGAGAAATATAAGGCGGTTGGAGAAAAGCATGTATGTTATATGAAAGACGCTAAGCCTAAAAACAACCCTTGTATAACTGTGTACTACGATATAGAAACATACACGAACGCTGAAACCAGAGGTTATTCCACATTTACTTGTAATTCAGACTATCTGTGATGAGTGCATGGAAGTCGAGTGTGATGAGTGTCACAAATGTGGTAAACGGACAAACGTTTTTAACCCATTAATGCCCACCGTATGATTTATCATACGTTTTACCCCACTTTAAAAAATGAATTTTTAACCATAAAAATTTTATTATATTTTTTAAAAAATTATCATGATACACTTCCAGAGATTTCTTCTAGTGATATCTGGCATCTATTTGTTATTTATTTAATAAAAGAATGCCTATTTATTGCTGGGAAAGAGTGTTTTTGACAAGTACCCCAAAATTAAGTTAAAAATTTATAAGCACTTTACCATGTATGAAATATCATACGCTGGGCAGATATGAGTACATAAGTACGTGTTGGCACACTTTATCACTTATAACTTTAGAATTATTTTACGGCTCAATTTCACACACACAATATATATATATATATGAATAGAAACGACGTAAATAAGGAGCGTCTCTGCACACGGGGAAGAGAAATAACGAATAAATGAAAAATGAGGCGAACCGCCCGGGAATCGAACCCAGGGCCTTCCAATTGCCGGTTGGATGCGCTACCATTACACCACGGACCTCGATCAATCATAAATCGAAATTCTCCTACATAGGGCAGAAACCAATGCCCTCAGAGAGCACCCTCGCAAATCGTGAATATGTGCATTTAACTGCAATGACCACGCAGTATATAAATGAATAGAAACGACGTAAATAAGGAGCGTCTCTGCACACAGGGAAGAGAAATAACGAATAAATGAAAAATGAGGCGAACCGCCCGGGAATCGAACCCAGGGCCTTCCAATTGCCGGTTGGATGCGCTACCATTACGCTCCTTATTTACGTGTTTCTATTCATTTATATACTGCGTGGTCATTGCAGTTAAATGCATATATATATATATATATATATATATATATATATATGAACAAAAGGACGAACACAACGGCAAACATTTTCATTTATTTTTTGTACTTCAGACGTTTCGACAAATCTTTTGTCATCATCAGTGAATTAAGTCTTAAAACCTTAAAACAAAAATAAAAAGTGAAAATTACATCAATACAATATTAAAACCATTAAAATTAAAACCTTAAAACAAAATGAAAATTGCATCAATATAAAATCAAAATCATTAAAATTACATCACTACAAAAAAAATTAAAATTAAAATTAAATTAAATTACCTCAACAGGTAAATACAGAATGTTTACATCAACCTCCATACTTGGCAAAACCTAAGGAAAACTGTATGGTCAGTGGATTAGAAAGTATATGTCTATGAAAATCGGTTGGTTAGTTAAAAGAGCTGTAATTTGTAAGATGAACTATTATTGTTAATGGAGGGTTTGTTTCTATAGATGTACAAAGATTCTAAAATTCAGAGTTCTGTAAGGTTATTGGATCTAGTTAAAATTTCAAACTGAGTTTTGTGAAGGGGATGGTTGTTTTCATTACTATGGTTTCTAATTGCGGATTGTGGTGGGCTACTGAGGGGACGGTTGGTACGGACTGACAAGCCCAAATGTTGAGAAAGGCGCACCTCCAGTTGGAGTTGGGTACTGCCAATATACGCAGCCTTACAGCTGTCGCACGTGTATTTGTAAACAACATTAGGGCATACAGTTTTGGGGAATTCATCTTTGAACTTTAAAAAATTTGATAATTTAAGTGGGTTTGACGAAGGCGAATCTAAAATTTATTTGGTGGTAACTAGACTTGAGCAGTTTGGACAATTCACCTCGAATACGCAATGATAAATAACCAAAAAAAGGTAATTTAATATATCTGGTTTCTTTTTGTACTGTAGTTATGGGGAGTTTAGTATTAAAAGTGTTATTTAAAAATTTCTTTAATTGGTTATCAAAAATTAGAAGGTAGTAATTGTTAATAAAGTACTGTCTTAAAAATGTAAATTCTTCATTTAACGAAAAGTAATCCGAACAAATACGGTAACTTCTTGTTAATAATGTTACAATAGCACTAATCTTATATTTATAAAACATACAACTTAAATAATTGGTTCCCAAGCCAGTAAAAGTTTGTTTTCGAAATAGTGAAGTTTGGAACTTATTATGAACCCGATTAACTAAAACATCCAGGAAAGGTAAACTATTATTTGTTTCGTTTTCACATGTGTACTTAATATTACTATGTTGCTGATTAAGATAATTAAGAAAAAGTTTTACGTGTGAAGGATGTTTAAATATTAAGAAAGTGTCATCCACGTATCTTCTGTAATATATGGGTTTAAAACTATTAGGACAACTTTTCAACCAAATTTCTTCGTAATGGCAAAGAAATGCATTTGCTAGTGTTGGGCTCAACGGGGAACCCATAGCTACCCCATCAATTTGGCTGTAAAGGTTGCTATTAAATAAGAAAAGATTATCAAAACACTATTTCGAGAAGGTTTTTAAATTGAGTCTGAGTGAGGCCATTAATAAGAGTATTATCAGTAGTGAATAACTTGTTTAGTATGATATTTAATGTTTCTTTTAATGGGACATTAGTAAACAATGACGAGACATCAAAACTGGCCATAGTAAGAGAATCGGCATGATTGATCTCTTTTATCTCTTTAGCAAAATCAAACGAGTTGTTAATAGAATAATCATTAAAGGTGAGTTTTGAAAGCAAGGGAACGAAGAATTTGGCTAAGTTATAATTGAATGTACCACAGGCCGAAAGAATAGGTCCTAGTGGGAAATTTAGCTTATGGACTTTAGGTAATCCGTATAGAATTCCTGGATTAGAACCAGAAGCAAATAAAAAATTGTATCTATTGTCAGCAATAATATTACTATTTTTTAATTTACGCAAACACCTATTAAGTTTATCTTCGAGTTTTAGTAATTTAGACAGAACATTCTCTTTTACCCTTTTAAATTTAGACGTATCCGACAAAATTGTCTCCATTCTATTTATGTAAACTGTTGAATCAATCAACACTACTCCTTTACCCTTATCCGGTTTTGTAATGATGACAGAGTTATCCTTTTTCAAATTATTAAGAATTTTAAAATCTTGTTTACTAATGTCCCGTTAAAAGAAACATTAAATATGATACTAAACAAGTTATTCACTACTGATAATACTCTTATTAATGGCCTCACTCAGACTCAATTTAAAAACCTTCTCGAAATAGTGTGTTTTGATAATCTTTTCTTATTTAATAGCAACCTTTACAGCCAAATTGATGGGGTAGCTATGGATTCCCCTTTGAGCCCAACACTAGCAAATGCATTTCTTTGCCATTACGAAGAAATTTGGTTGAAAAGTTGTCCTAATAGTTTTAAACCCATATATTACAGAAGATACGTGGATGACACTTTCTTAATATTTAAACATCCTTCACACGTAAAACTTTTTCTTAATTATCTTAATCAGCAACATAGTAATATTAATATACATGTGAAATCGAAACAAATAATAGTTTACCTTTCCTGGATGTTTTAGTTAAACGGGCTCATAATAAGTTCCAAACTTCACTGTTTCGAAAACAAACTTTTACTGGCTTGGGAACCAATTATTTAAGTTGTATGTTTTATAAATATAAGATTAGTGCTATAGTAACATTATTAACTAGAAGTTACCGTATTTGTTCGGATTACTTTTCGTTAAATGAAGAATTTACATTTTAAGACAGTACTTTATTAACAATTACTACCCTTCTAATCTTTTTGATAACCAATTAAAGAAATTTTTAAATAACACTTTTAATACTAAACTCCCCATAACTACAGTACAAAAAGAAACCAGATATATTAAATTACCGTTTATGGTTATTTATCATTGCGTATTCGAGGTGAATTGTCCAAACTGCTCAAGTCTAGTTACCCCAAATAAATTTTAGATTCGCCTTCGTCAAACCCACTTAAATTATCAAATTTTTAAAGTTCAAAGATGAATTCCCCAAAACTGTATGCCCTAATGTTGTTTACAAATACACGTGCGACAGCTGTAAGGCTGCGTATATTGGCAGTACCCAACTCCAACTGGAGGTGCGCCTTTCTCAACATTTGGGCTTGTCAGTCCGTACCAACCGTCCCTCAGTAGCCCACCACAATCCGCAATTAGAAACCATAGTAATGAAAACAACCATCCCCTTCACAAAACTCAGTTTGAAATTTTAACTAGATCCAATAACCTCACAGAACTCCGAATTTTAGAATCCTTGTACATCTATAGAAACAAACCCTCCATTAACAATAATAGTTCATCTTACAAATTACAGCTCTTTTAACTAACCAACCGATTTTCATAGACATATACTTTCTAATCCACTGACCATACAGTTTTCTCTTAGGTTTTGCCAAGTGTGGAGGTTGATGTAAACATTCTGTATTTACCTGTTGAGGTAATTTAATTTAATTTTAATTTTAATTTTTTTTGTAGTGATGTAATTTTAATGATTTTAATTTTGTATTGATGCAATTTTCATTTTGTTTTAAGGTTTTAATTTTAATGGTTTTAATATTGTATTGATGTAATTTTCACTTTTTATTTTTGTTTTAAGGTTTTAAGACTTAATTCACTGATGATGACAAAAGATTTGTCGAAACGTCTGAAGTACAAAAAATAAATGAAAATGTTTGCCGTTGTGTTGGTCCTTTTGTATATATATATATATATATATATATATATATATATATATATATATATATATATATATATATATATATATTGTGTGTGTGTGTGAAATTGAAATATGAAAGATGCTAAGCCTAAAAATAACCCTTGTATAACTGTATACTACGATATAGAAACATATACGAATGCTGAAACCAAAGAGGTAATTCCACATTTACTTGTGAGCCAGACTATCTGTAATGAGTGAGTGTATGGGGATCGAATGTGACGAGTGCCCCAAATGCGGTAAACGGACAAACGTTTTTAAAACGAATGTCCACGATAGTCCTGTGAAACTATTTGTATCCTATATTGTCAAGTTAGCCGACAAGTTCAAAAAAATGACTGTGTATATCAGTGGTAGCCAACCATTTTTTGATGCGTGCCATTTTTAGGTTAGGTTTAATTCGGATACGCCAAAAAAAAATTGTGAAAAAATTACTAATAACTTGTAAGTAAAAATAAAAATATAATATAATATTTACCTTAAATAGAAATATAATGTGAAAAATATTTACCTTAATTTTTAGTTAACTACATCTTAACTGCTTAAATCTTTGATTTTTAATATTTAGTGTTAGAAGTGAAAATTTAGCACAATTCATACTAGACCTCGATGCGCCACTTCAAAGTACTTGATGCGCCACCTTTGGCGCAATGTGCCGCGGTTGGCCACCACTGGTGTATATTCTCGCCCATAACGGGGCAAAGTTTGACACGCAGTTCCTTTATAAGGAGTTGCTTGAACACGAATCCTCTGAGATATTTACAGGTGATCCATTGAAAAGAGGCAACAAATTAATACAGATGCAAATAAGAGGCATTGTACAATTTAAAGACACTTTATTATTCACACCTTGTAAATTAGCAAAGCTACCCAAGGTGATGGGGGTATCAGCTGAAGTTTCCAAAGGATACTTCCCTTACACTTTCCTCACCAGCGAGACTTTAAACTACGTAGGCCCACCACCCCCAAACATTATTTTAACTATGACTGTATGAGTGTAGATGAACGTGAAGACTTTGATCGATACTACAACAGTTTTAATGAAAGTAACCCTTATAATATAGCTGATGAATGTGAGCGTTATTGCGTGAATGATGTGCGCGTGCTTAGAGTATGTTTCGAGGCCTTTAGAAGGATGTACATAGGCCGTTTCAAATGCGATCCGCTGCAAGTCGCAACCACCATCGCGTCATTATGTTTTACGGTGTTCAAGAATAACTTCATGCCTAAAGACACCTTAGCCATTATTCACCGAAACAAACCCCGCAGTTACGGACACAAGGCTATTTACTGGCTCATACACCTACAGCAACAGACAGGTGTATACATAAAGCACGCCCGCAACACGGGTGAAGTACCCATTAAGATTAATGGACGTGTTTTTTGGGTTGATGGGTTAAGTGAAAACCGTGTCACTGGTGTGAAGACTGTGTACTCCTTTAACGGATGCTGGTGGCATGGATGCCCCCGTCCTGAGTGCGGAATCGCCGGAGATATCCACGGTAGATCTCCTGCCGACTGTCTTGCATGGACCCGCACCCGCGATCAACTTATAGGATCACAGTTCACTCACAAAGTCTTGTGGGAGCATGAATATGATGCACGGATGGAGACAGACGAGGTGTACCGTGAGGAAATAAACACGATCAAGCGTTCAATGGTGCTGGATCCTCTCAAATGTGGTGATAGCTTGTTTGGAGGACGTACAAATCCATTCAGACTATACTTTCCACCTACGGAGGGCGTGAAGCTCCATTACTACGATTTCTGTTCTTTATACCCATACGTGATGAAGAACAATCCGTACCCCGTGGGCGCTCCTGAGAAACTGGTGGGACCTAACCTGCCCTCCATCAATGAATTTTCAAGAAATTTGAATGATCGTTACTTTGGGCTCTCTTTCGTAGACGTACTCCCCCCACGCAATTTATGGATGCCAATCTTACCTGTCGTTATCGACCACAAGCTCATGTTCCCACTGTGCGTGAAGTGCGCGGAAGAGAATAACGGCGATTGTAACCATATACCCCACCAGCGTAAGATCAGAGGCGTATATACAAGTCCTGAGCTGGCCCTAGCCGTACGCCATGGTATAGAATACTGAAGATACATGAGGTGTGGAGGTTTCAGAAGCTACCCAACCTTTTCACACCATATATAAACGCATTTTTGAAGGATAAGGTTGAGGCATCAGGGTATCCGCGAGGAGTTGATACCGAAGATGAAAAGTCTGCCTATATTCAACGTTACCGCGACCGCGAAGGTATACAACTTGATCGTGCCCAAATTGCAAAGAATCCTGGCAAGCGCTTTAGTGCAAAGTTGTGTCTAAACAGTCTATGGGGAAAATTTGCACAGAATACCGGCAAAGGGAACATTCATTTGGCACAAAGTTATAGTGATGTCTGGGATTATGCCAATGCTCCCGATAAAGAGGTCATGGAGATCGTGAATGTAGGTAATACTTACATAATAAAGTACAACAACACTGAATTGGCCACAGATACCTCAAGGGTTACAAACATACCTGTGGCCAGCTTCACAACAGCCTACGCCCGTATAAAACTTTGGGGTCTATTGCATTCTCTTGGGCGGAGAGTATTGTATGCCGATACAGATAGCGTGATATTCACAGAGAGGGAGGGTGAATACATGCCCGCTATTGGGGAGTTCCTCGGCGAGCTCACTGATGAGATCAAGGATGAGTATGGGGACAACGCATACGCCGACTCTTTTGTCTCAACAGGACCTAAAACTTATGGGGTACGGGTGAGGGTGGGGGAGGATATGAAATATATCGTGAAGGCAAAGGGTATTACGCTCAACCATGCGAATCGGCGGGTTGTTAACTTTGAATCGTTGAAGGATCTAGTGTGCTTGGACGATGAGGGCGAACGACCTCCCCAACTAACTGTAGGCACCCACAATTTTCGGGCGCAGAAGCTGGGGGGCGTGAAGGAACTTAGGGGTACGAAGGTGTGCCGTAACACCTATAGGAAACGTTACCAGTTACCTGGTACCTATGATACCGTACCCTTTGGATACCATAACTTTTGATGCGCCTATTGTTAACTTACTTATGACACGTATTTGTAATGTCTTGTATATAATCTTTGATGTATCTATTGTTAACTTATTTATTACACGTATTTGTAAATATATATATAACTTGAATATCTCGTTTATTAAATCGTATTTGTAAATATATATAACTTGAATATCTCGTTTATTAAATAAATCATGTTTCAATTAGCGTTTACTTTCTCCTTTGTGTGTTGCACAGGTGAAAGTTCTAAGCTCCGCCCACTGTTGTGTGTGTGCACAGGTGAAAGTTCTAAGCTCCGCCCACTGTAAGACCAGCAACGTGAGTCATGCTACTATCTGGGATTCCCTGCGTGGTCAGTCGACTGCAGTAAGCCCTTGAGATCAGACGTGTATTCGCCAGCGTAGAAGAAAAAAGGAGATCAGACGTGTATTCAAATGGCTACCTTTAATATTGCTTGTACAACGTTTATGAAATGGTATTCAGCAAAGTGCCAGGATGTGGTGGATACCGAAAAACTTCCTATTCCCCCCTCCTATGCCTCTTTTAAAACCACATTGGATTGTGCGAAGTTGCAAGATGTACAAATACTCTACGGATGTTCTGGTGAGACCGTTGAAGGCTTTCGTTGCACAGACGATGTGCTGAAGTATGCTGTAGAGCTAAACTTTATAAAGTCTCACATATACCGTGAAGTAAAAGAAACAACGCGTGCAGAAGAGAAGCAGCAGGTATGGATAATGAGTCTTGTGGATGGGTGTGACAAGCGGTATTATGTCATGTTACACCATGTCGATTACTCATACCCTACGACTGAAAATGTGAATCTCGTCATCATGGACAATCTTAAGTATTTTTATCACTATATTAATGTATATCATGATGAGGTTCGTAGTGAGGTTGTGGCTAGTGCCCTGCGTGAGTTTTTAACAGACTTTAGAGACGAGTATCGTTTGCTGGGCAGAAAGGAAAAATATGAGCATATGTTCCTCTCAAATAGTGCGCCGGAGTGTGAAGATGTTTAGTAAAACATTATAAAATGTGCCTAGTTCGTGAAAATTATCCTGAGGGAAACTGTCTGGTGCGTAGTCTGGTAGTGATAAAACCGAAATTAATTCTTGTACCGGAAAAACACCTACCCAATATGTACAACAATTCGCCGCACTGATTATGGTGCGACTCGCGGATCATACGAGTTCGAACAAGCCCATTCACGTATCATCGAGTCAGCCGCCCATCGAACCGTTCCTGCCTACCTGCGTGCCTCACACGGCTCATAGTTATCTCAGAGCTTGAACCGAGTGGACGTGCGCTCCTCGAATACGATGGAACTTCCTTTGAGCAGCATTCTCAACGCCTCGTACGATGTGTCCGTGACGAAATCGTTGCGCGTGTTCAGGCGTAAATCCGGTACCGTTAGCTATGTACTGGAAACGGAATGTAGACAAACAAACAAACGGGTTTATTTAAGTGTCGAGGAGATGAATAGAATCTTCGTGATAGTTGAGAAGTGGAGTGAAGATCGTTATAAAATACCTGCTAACGTAGGTACAAGAAGAGAGCAGATTAGTGACGCACCCTCATACGCCGTTGTATGTACGTTGTGTATAAATAACGATCGGTGCATTGATATACGGCTGATGTGGAAGAATGCTTCTGATAATAACGCTCTTGTTCCTACGCGAAACCGTTTCATCCTCGACAGAATGTTTGAAATCGTCGGATTCCGCAAGCTGAAACCTATATTAGACGTTACTTGAATACGCATACGCACCGCTCTGCTCGATGGGTTTACCGAGTGTAGGGCTGAACAAGGTGAGAATGGTCTAGAGCTGGACGTTTATTTAAAAAGTTTAGACTCTTTGAAATACCATGAACTTTGGTACAAAGCAATTGATCGGTACAAGGCTGAGCTCACCTACACCGTTCACCCTGAAGAACTATTCTTTATATAACGAGCAGTTGTCGTAACGATTTAGAAGATTATTTCAATTGCCGCTATGTTGAGTGAAGATGAGTTCACGATTGAAAAGCTCGGGTCGGTAGAAATAAACCCTCGATTGGAAAAGCGTGTTTATAAACTTGTGTTTAATAATGTAGCTAACGATGAACTCTTTGTGCGTGCTTTTGATTGTATTCTAGACGTATTTAAAGATGACTTACCAACCGGTTGTAAAGTGGGAACAAAAATAGTACTGAACGATATGAAAGCCCTTCATATCGAGTACAGGTTTCCCTATACTTTAAGCGGTGAAATATTATTAAACCGCATATACTGCGTAATGCAGAGCAATAATGATGTAATTGTAGACTCGATTAAGTGCGAGTTTAGTATTTTGAAAAAAAAAAGTGAAATGTATTTATATATTTAACATATTTGTGTGATATTTCCCCTGTACTGTTATATTGAAGGATATATGATTATATGCATATTCCTCGTTCATATTTCTATTATTATTGATCATTCAAATGTATATTTATTTCTATATATCTCCATAATTGTGTGTGTGTATATATATTTTTTGATTATATGCATATTCCTCGTTCATATTTCTATTATTATTGATCATTCAAATGTATATTTATTTTCTATATATTTATAATAAACAGAATGATGCAATGTTGTTTTACTTAATTCTTTTGGTTAATTATATCATGTTACGCCTTCTAAACCTACTAGCGGAATTCTAAACCAACTTTAAAGAAAATAAATGGTACAATCTGGCAACTGTATACCTGAACAATGGTATCTGGCAACTCTCCATAATAATGTATACAATTAAAACGGCATCTGGCAACTCTCCATAATAATGTATACAATAAAAAGTTGTATCTGGCAACTCAACCTGAACAAGCCATTTACGCCTTCTAAGCCAACTGGCTGATTAGGAGTCTATAATAATGTATACAATTAAAATGGTATCTGGCAACTCAACCTGAACAAGCCATTTACGCCTTCTATGCCAACTGGCTGATTAGGAGTCTATAATAATGTATACAATTAAAATGGTATCTGGCAACTCTCCATAATAATTTATACAATAAAAGTGGTATCTGGCAACTCAACCTGAACAAGCCATTTACGCCTTCTAAGCCAACTGGCTGATTAGGAGTCTATAAGACAGCGCCTACTCGGCTGAAGTCTTAATATGCACTTGGCTCCTGCCAGGTGAACACCTCTCCTCCTTTCTCTCCTTCTCCTTTCTCTTGGGGGATAACGCCGCATCCAGGCAGGGTTGCCGAAGTTGGTACGTTCGTACCAAATGTGTTACTTTTTGCCGCCTCTGGTACGACGGCCGAAAATTTTGGTACTATTTGAAGTTTTGTCGAAACAAACAAAAACCGCTATGTATGTATAAAAACTATCCTTTAGAAAACTATAATTTGGTTCATTATTGAATGGAAAAGAAAAAAATTATTATTGATGGATTTTAATTTTCGTTTCGTCTCGTAGTAGAAAGAATGGTCGGTACAGGGTACATTCGAATTACAATATATTATAAACTACGATCTTGGTGCAGGAGCACTTTAGGATCAAAATGGCCAGAATTATCCTGGAAAATGCCTTCATTGTTCAAGTCGCCAAAATAAAAATCTTGTTTTAATTGCTGGATTTTAGTTTTATTTTATTGTCTCAACTTATCAAAATATATCGTCTTTTTATATAAAAAAGTGTTTTTGTGAATGAAAGTTTGGGATAATGGCCGAAATGTGAGATTTATTATCATTTTTCAATTATTTGGTACCTTTTTGCGAGATTTGGTACCTTTTGACTTAAGTTTTAGTACACTTGCCAAAAAAATTTCGGCAACCCTGCCTCCAAGTTTCATGACCCCTTGTTGCACCTGCAGCATCCCCCCACCCCTTTTTTGAACACCCTACCCCCTTTGCAACATTGAGTTGTTGCATAACCCCCACCCCCCTTTGCAACATTGAGTTGTTGAGTAACCCCCACCCCCTTTGCAACATTGCTTTGGTGCATAACCCCCAACCCCTTTGCAACACCCCCATTGCAACATTACGTAATATTTTGCAACATTCCTGCACTCTACCCTTTTGCGGCTATACTACTGAGGTGCTCTCCACAAATTTGACCGGGTACTATTTCGACCTTTCTTTCGTAGATGTGCTCCCCCCCATCGCGATTTATGGATGCCGATCTTGCCCGTCGTTATAGATCACAAACTCATGTTTCCCCTGTGCTTGAAGTGCGCAGAGGAGAACAATGGGGATTGTAATCATGCAACCAATCAGCGTAAGATTAGAGGTGTATATTCAAGCCCTGAGATGGACCTAGCCGTTCGCCATGGCTACAGAATATTGAAGATACATGAGGTGTGGAGATTTCAGAAGCTACCCAACCTTTTCACGCCATATATAAACGTTTTTTTGAAAGATAAGGTAGAAGCATCAGGGTATCCGCGAGGAGTTGATACCGAAGATAAAAAAATGGCTTATATTCAACGTTACCGTGACCGTGAAGGTATACTGTAAGAGTGTGATTGGTATGGCAGGGTCATTGTGAAAGTTGAACGTGAGCGATAGGTGGAGTGTGAATAGAGCTTGGTGTGAATGATTTGAAAGTGAGCAAGGTGAAAGGTAGTAATGGAAGTTTGGGGATGATTCGTGTTTGTGATCTGAACAATAGAAGTTGGAAGCGGGAGATTCAAAGTTAGAAGTTGCTTGAAGTTGGATATTTTAATGTGAGTTTGTCGGTATTAGATCTGCAATCACTTCAGGTTATTGTTACATATGTACTTCCATGTTAATGTGTATTTGCTATTATTGTTTGAATAACTTCATTATTTACTGTTAAATAGTATAGATTACGTTAAATTGTAATTATTTTGTTTTCTTTAATGTAAGACATAATTTTTAAAGTAATTTATAAATGTGATTATGTACAGGGTACAGAGTACAGTGGTGTCTTTAAGCAATCCCTATAGTGCAAGTGAGCATTGCCTATAGTGCAAGTGTGGAAGCCTCTATACGAGGTAAGATTTAGTTAAAATTGTTACTACAAGAACTTGTGGAATATCGAATTGCATGTGCATTTTTCTGAGTTTTAGCTAGTATGTGTTTTACTTGTGTAACTGATATTTGTTTATTATTGTTTAATAGGCTTCAAATTTGGAGTGTGGAACAACGCTTCGGTTCGGCTGGGAAACTGAATTCCTTGTTCAATTGTGCGCCGATACCCGAGCTGAACGTGAACTGTCGGAACGTTTTGTGGCCCCGTTCCGAGGCTGAGCTTCTGAGCTTCGTCAGTAAATTCGAGAATTAAGAAAGGATTGGGGCAAAGCCTATCCTTTCCTGCCCGTCTAAACACCATTGCTACTGGACTAGGCGAAGTGAAGTGATAGCCGAAGTGATAATTTACTTTAAGCAGGCACAGGACGTACTGCTTGTATATCACTTTAAGTTTAAGTATTAAGTTTGTGTTAGGTTAAGTTTAAGTATTAAGTTTGTGTTAGGTTAAGTTTAAATATTAAGTTTAGTGTTAAGTTTGTGTTAATTTAAGGTTGTGTTAAACTTAAATGTTAATTTAAGTTTAGATTTAGGGTTTTGTAAATATATTTATCAGGTCATCCCATAAGTAATGTTGTTTTTTTGCATTGCTAAACACGCGTCGTGTTTGCATATGTTTCTCTGTATATTTTGTGGAAAACTCGAATTTTTGTGTTTTAGACATGTTACTTCTCACTCTAAATGAAGTTTCATCGTGTTAACAATCTTCGTTTATTTCACCCTTACGAATAATGTCAGAGGAACACACCAAGCGCGGGGCCGGATTAAGCATTGTTAGGGCCGGGGGCAATAAATATTTTAGGGCCGGTGTCACTAGGAAAACACAGTTTTTTACCTGATACATCATACATGAGTGATGTGATCAGCTGACTGGGATCGATCAACAGAAAACGAAACAAAAAAAAGATGTGATTACAGAAAATGTATACTTTGTTCACATAAATGGGATACTAAACTAGGTTTTGTAGAAGCGGAATCTAGAATTTTTTTTTCTTCCTCACGGTCGACCAATTATTTCAACGGTAGATTATAGCGTTTACATAGTTTCTTGGGGCCGGTCAGCATCTGGGGCGGGGGAAAATGCCCCCTTTTCCCCAATTATAATCCGCTACTGACCACTGTAGGGTGGATCGATTTTACATTTTTTTCGATTTCCATATTCTAATAGAGACAAAAACTTGCGCATGCATGAGAAAATAGCCTCTGCAAAATCTTAGCTTAATAGGTAATCATCTTCTGCCCCCGGCAGAGCGATGAAAATCATATTTTAGTAGTCAAAAACGTATTTTTCTTATAATTTTTAAAATATTTCAATATGCATCAAAATTATTCCTAATAACTATAAAGTCGATGAAAAAGACCTCATATGATCGTTTTTCCAAGCGCGTTGTCCTACGTTAATATCTTTTGCCCCCGGCAACAACGTCAAATGTTGAAAAAATAGGTAATTTATATACATATTTTCAGATCGGCTCTTTGTCTTAAATAATGCATTTATATATTTCCCATAGCATTTATATCGTTGCTTAGGCCTGAAATAACACACGCAAAATTTTATGACTCTAGGCTAGGGTTTAAAGGTCATCTCTGGTGAGTGCTGCCAGCAGCAGCTGCCACTGACGCGCCAGTACACACTGCGCACTGCGCAGTTCCCTCAGTTGCCTTTTGACAGCGTCGAAGGCAGGTGTGTATTTTGCAGCTGGCTCCTCGAGTCCTCAGTGTGTGTGTGTGTGTGTGTGGCTCCTCACTCAGAGTCCTCAGTGTGCTCAATCTCTCTGCTCATATCCTTGTTTGTTTTTCTCATAACTCTGTTTTTTTCGATTTTATTGCGTAACAGAACAATACATTATTCTTTAATCTTTACAGGATGGCTACCGCTACAACTAGAAGATCGGTTACGTGTCCAATATTTGGTGCTGGGAAAGATTTGAATTTGCGATGTTTTCCCACATGTGAAGATGTGATGCAATACTACCATCATGTGAGAACTGAGTTGAGATCATCAAAGAAGGAACCTCCATTCAAAGACATCGCCGCTGTGGTCACGGAGAGACTGGAATACTTGTGGAAATTAGCTTCCATTCCAACAGTTTCGACAACACGGATAAATCAAATGTTGAAAAGTTATCGTGATAAAATGGCTAACATCATCAAATCACTGAACGCGAAAAAGAAGAACGAATCGTTACAGAAAAATCTTGAGGCCTTCAAGAAATCAACTAAGACCACCTTATTTGACATATCGGCTTGTAAATGCCCTGATTTGACAAAATGCAGCTGCCCTCGTGAACGACGAGTACCACTGAAAGAGCAACAGTTTTTACTCGACCAAAGAAGTGATCGCAAAATGGCAATAGGAACTTTGGATGTTGAAACAACAAATAAAAACGAGATGACTCTTGCAAGAAGATTGGCGATATTGAAACAAGAAGGAATAGCAGAACATCAAGAGCCGTCGACTAGTAAACGACAAGAAACTTCTCAAGAACAACCTTCTTCGTCAGCCTCTAGTGAAACCGAGGATACATCTATAGAATCATCGTCATCGTATGAACTAACACCGAGAGATAAACATGACGTGAAGGAAAAAACACGAATGAAACTCCAGGTACTTGCTGAAGCTTGTGATCGTACGGGCGTCTCAGACAGAGCTGCTTCATTTATTGCTTCTTCGTTGTTAGAGGATGTTGGCTGGATACGAGAAGATGATGTCAGTTCAGTGATTGATCGAAATAAGATAAGAAGAGCCAGAAAAAGAGTTCGTTCTGAGCATCAGCAAGATGACAAGATCACGCTACCATTACAGGGCATTTTCTTTGACGGACGTAAAGATAAAACAATGACACAAGAAGAAATAGACAATGTGAAGCATAGAAGGACTGTGGTAGAAGAGCATATAGTTTTAGTTCAAGAACCAGAATCCCAGTACATGGGGCATTTCACTCCTGCATCAGGTTCTGCCACTGCAATAACATCAGGTATCATCAACTTTCTAGAGACTAACAATATTAGCACGGACGACATTGTGGCTAATTTTATAAAATTAGCAAGCGAGGAGCTGTACTTAGTATTTATCGTACTTATAACATCGCATTAACGTAATTATAATCCACATTTAGACTTTTCTCGGGGACAGAAGATATTACTCTAGAGTCATAAAATTTTGCGTGTGTGTTATTTCAGGCCTAAGCAACGATATAAATGCTATGGGAAATATATAAATGCATTATTTAAGACGAAGAGCCGATCTGAAAATATGTATATAAATTACCTATTTTTTCAACATTTGACGTTGTTGCCGGGGGCAAAAGATATTAACGTAGGACAACGCGCTTGGAAAAACGATTATATGAGGTCTTTTTCATCGACTTTATAGTTATTAGGAACAATTTTGATGCATATTGAAATATTTTAAAAATTATAAGAAAAATACGTTTTTGACTACTAAAATATGATTTTTATCGCTCTGCCTGGGGCAGAAGATGATTACCTATTAAGCTAAGATTTTGCAGAGGCTATTTTCTCATGCATGCGCAAGTTTTTGTCTCTATTAGAATAGGGAAATCGAAAGAAATGTAAAATCGATCCACCCTACTGACCAGGCATATAATGCTTTATGAGTTTAGAAAAGGAAATAACGCGACTGCAGCCGTCAAAAATATTCAGGATATTTATGGGGAGGAAGCTTTATATGTAAGGAAATGTCAAAGATGGTTCCAGAAGTTTAGGTCTAGTGGCTATAGCTTAACTGATGAAGCGCGCTCGGGCCAACCTGTTGAGTTCAATGATGACCTTCTGATAGCTACACTTGAAGAAAATCCTGCTGTAACTGTTGAAGAACTTGCCCAGCGACTAAATTCGGCCGATTCCACAGTTCATCGCCACCTGCAACGACTGGGAAAAGGTCGAAACTTGGGAAGTGGGTTCCCCATACGTTGTCACCAGACAACTGTAGAGATCGCGTGAACATTTGCTCTTCATTGCATTTTCGGCAACTTCAAGCACCGTTTCTGAATCGACTCATTACTGAGGATGAAAATTGGGTGCTTCATCACATTCTTAAGCGTCATCGGCAGTGGATTAGTGCTGGGGAATTTGCTACACCACAGCCGAGAGGACATCTGCACCCCAGGAAGGTTTTGCTGTGCGTTCAGTGGGATATTCAAGGAGTGGTTTATTCTGAACTGTTGCAGCCCAATCAAACCATTACAGCCGAAGTCTACTGTCAGCAACTTCAAAGACGAAGCGTTGCATTGCAAACAAAACGTCCTTCTTTGGCCAATCGCAAGGGTGGTGTGTTTCCACAGGATAGCGCGCATTCTCATACTGCTCAAATCACACTGCCAAAACTGAACAGCTTGGTTGGGAAAAAATTCCACATCTTTCGTATTCACCAGACCTTGCACCATCAGATTACCACCTATTCAGAAGTCTTCAAAATTACCCTGACGGGAAAGAACTTGAAAGTTTCGAGCCTATCAACATTGCCCTCTCCGAGTTTTTTGCTTCTAAACCGAAGGAATTTTATCAATATGGAATTGAAATGCTTGTAGAGAGGTGGCAGAGAGTCATAGAAAGTGAAGGAAAATATAAAATTGATTAAAACTTATTTTGATGCAGTTTTATTTTCATTTGGAAATAAAGGTAAAAAGACGACATTACTTATGGAATGACCTGATAATTTATTTAAATGTATCTCTTACTGGACTTTTAATGGGCCGAGTGGATAAATTGTCTGCTAAACACCACATTGCTGTTCGAACCCGTAAGTACTGTAAGTAAGAGAGTCCCAGTAACAGTATTGTATCAGTAAGTGACGCATCCGGAAACAAGTAGCAGCCGGTAACAAGGAGTTTTCCGGTAACAATACAGCTTGACCGTTCCCAAACTGTAAAGAACCCAAGCAAACGTTTTAGTGCAAAGTTGTGTCTAAACAGTCTTTGGGAAAAATTTGCACAGAATACTGGCAAAGGGAATGTTCATTTGGCACAAAGTTATAGTGAAGTCTGGGATTATGCCAATGCTCCCAATAAAGAGGTTATGGAGATCGTGAATGTAGGTAATACTTACATAATAAAGTACAACAATACTGAATTGGCCACAGATACCTCATGGGTTACAAACATAACTGTAGCCAGCTTCATAACGGCCTACGCACGCATCAAACTTTGGGGCTTATTGCATTCTCTTGGTCAGAGGGTTCTATACGCCGATACAGATAGTGTGATATTCACAGAGAGGGAGGGTGAATACATGCCGCCTATTGGTGAATTCCTCGGAGAGTTAACTGGTGAGATCAAGGATGAGTATGGAGACATCGCATACGCCGACTCTTTTGTCTCAATAGGACCAAAAACTTATGGGGTACGGGTGAGGGTGGGGGAGGATATGAAATATATCGTGAAGGCTAAGGGTATCACGCTCAACCAGGCGAAACGGCGGGTCGTTAACTTTGATTCGTTGAAGGATCTAGTGTGCTTGGATGATGATGAGGGCGACCAGTCATCCAAACTAACTGTAGGGACCCACAATTTTCGGACGCAGAAGCTGGGGGGCGTGAAGGAACTTAGGGGTAGGAAGGTATGCCGTAACACCTATAGGAAACGTTACCATAATCTTTGATTGTTATATATGTCTGTTGTTAACGATATGTTTATTTATTACACGTATTTGTAAATATTTCTACCTTGAATATTTCGTTTATTAAATAAATCGTGTTTCAATTAGCGTTTCACTTTCTCCTTTGTGTGTGTGTGTGTGTGTGTGTGTGTGTGTGTGTACAGGAGAAAATTCTAAGCTCCGCCCAGCGTGTGTACAGGAGAAAGTTCTAAGCTCCGCCCACCTGTATGATCGGTTACGTGACTCCTGCTAATACCTGAGCATATCTCTTCACTGCGTGCTCAGTTGACCGCTGCAAGCCCTGGGTCTCAGACGTGCATTTCCCCACGTAGACGAAAAATAGTAATAGCTACCTTTAATATTGCGTGTTCGACGTTTATGAAGTGGTATTCGGCAAAGTGTGAATGGCTCCCTATTCCACCCTCCTTTGATACTTTCAAGGCTACACTGAATCGTGCGAAGGAACAAAAGGTACAAATACTCTACAGCTATTCTGGCGAGAGCATTGCAGGATTTCATGGTACAAGTGATGTATTGAACTATGTTGTAGTACTAAACTTTATAAGAGCTTACATATACCGCGAAGTAGAAGAAACAACACGTGCAGAAGAAAAGCAACAGTTATGGTTAGTGAGTCTTGTTGATGAGTGGTGCTACAAGCGATATTTTGGCATCTTGCATCATACCGAGTACTCGTACCCTGCGACTGAGAATGTAAATCTTGTATCATGGAGAATCTTAAATATTTTTACCACTACATTAATATATATCATGACGAGGTTTGCAGTGAGGTTGTGGCTAAAGGCCTGCGTGAGTTTTTAACAGAATTTAAACATGAGTATCGTCTGCTAAGGAAAAATATGGGCATATGTTTCTCTCAAATAGTGCACCGGACTGTGAATAAAATGTGTTTAGTTCGTGAAAATCCTCCTGAACGAAAATGTCTGATGTTTATTCTGGGAAGTGGGAATGATAAAACATTAAAACCGGTATTGCTTCATGTATCGGAAAATTTCTCGAAACACCTACCCAGTATAATGGGTTACAAGTATTGTCTTTCACGTTGGAACAACGCCGTACACGTTTCTTCATCTTATGGTGTGACTCACTCCTCCCATCGAGCCGATCCGCTCGCCTGTGGCTCATAGTTATCTGAGAGCTTGAACCGAGTGGACATGCGCTCCTCGAATACGATGGAACTTCCTTTGAGAAGTATTTTCAATGCCGTGTACGATGTGTCCGTGACGAAGTCATTGCGCGTGTTCAGACGTGAAACTGGTGCCATTAACCATGTACTGGAGACGACTTGTAGACAAACAAACTCTGTTATTTACGGAATGTTGTTTATTTAAGTGTTGAGGAGATGAATAGAATCTTCGTGTTAGTTGAGAAGTTGAGTGAGAGTTTTTATAAAATACCTGTAGGTGTAGGTACAAGAAGAGAGCAGATTAGTGATACCCCCTCATATGCCATTGTTTGTACGTTGTGTATAGATAACGATCAGCCATGCATTGATATAGGACTGATGTGGAAGAATGCTTCTGATAATAACGGTCTTGTCCCTACGCGAAACCGTTTCATCCTCGACAGAATATTTGAAATTGTCGGTTTCCGCAAGCTGAAGCCTATATTAGACGCGCGTATTACGGATATGCTTTATTTTGATATGGTTCTTGAATACGCATACACCGCTCTGCTCGATGGGTGTAGGACTGAACAAGTCGAGAATGGTCTAGAGCTGGATGCTTATTAAAAGGTTTAGACTCTTTGAAATATCATGAACTTTGGTACAAAGAACTTCAGCGGTACAGGGCTTAACTCACCTACACCGTTCACCCTGAAGAACTATTTCTTTATAAAATGAGCAGTTGTCGTTACGACTTAGAAGGTTATTTCAACTGCCGCTATACAGTGTGAAGAAGAGTTCAGGATTGAAAAGCTCGGGTCGGTAAGAATAAACCATCGATTGGAAAGGAGTGTTTATAAATTTGTATTTAATAATGATGTTGTGGCTAACGATCACCTCTTTGTGCGTGCTTTTGAATGTATTCTAGCCGTGTTTAAAGATAACTTGCCAACCGAGTGTAAAGTGGGCACAAAAAAAGTATTGAACGATATGAAGGCCATTTATATCGAGTATAGGTATCCCTATAACTTGAGCGGTAAAATAATGTTAAATCGTATTTACTGCGTAGTGCAAATCAATAATGATGTGACTGTAGACTCGATTACGTGCGAGTTTAGTGTTTTAGCTAAGTGCAGTCGAAGATAAAGTGTATGTATTTTAATGTATATTCATTTTCAATATATTTAATTATTTAATATAATTGTGTGTATATATTTATATTTCTCCTGTACTATTATATTGATGGTTATACTCCATCGTCTTGTATTTCTTATATTATTATTATTTTTTTTTTATTATTTATATATTCCTCGTTCGTATTTCTTATATTATTATTAATTTTTATTGCATATATTCCTCGTTTGTATAGGACTGTGTATTTATTTTCTATATATTTCGTGAAGTTGATTCCACTAATTCATCTAAATAAACAGAATGATGTAATGGTGTTTTATTTAATTGTTTTGGTTGTGTATATATAAACTATATTTTTATTTAATTATATATATACACCAAATGGCTGGTTACGCCTTCTAAACCGACTGGCGGATTCTAAGCCAACTGTCAAGAATACATGCTTTAATTAAATTATATAGGAGTCTCTGGAAACTCATCTATAAATAAATAATTAAAATGGTGGTATCTGCCAACTCCCCTTATAGAAATAAATAAATAAATAAGATTATGGTGTACATCTCTTTTCTTCTTTCCAGGGAGTAGGGGCCTACAGATTAGTTTACGTAGTCTTTCCCAGTAGTTGAGTTCTTTGCAGCCATCAATCTTAGCTATGAAATGTCTCTGAGTTTTTTCGAATTTAATAGTTTCTTCCTTTTTATACGGGGACGTCAAAACTCAGCAGTATTCAAGTTTTGGTATAATCAATGTTTTTAGCAGGGGAATCATTACTGTCCTGTCCCTTCTTTTGAACATTCTTAGTACCTGTCCCGCATCTCTTTTTGCTTTGTTTATTTCTATCTGATTTTGTGTTTCGAATTTCGCATCATCGGTCATTATCATCCCCAGATCGATCGTTTTCGTGCTTCTCTGAATTTCCTGTCTATCTGGAACATAATATGCAGTCTGTTTAAGTTCCTCATTTCCACCATATCTCAAGAGCTGAAATTTCTCGGTGTTAAATGTTATGTTGTTGTCTTCTGACCATTTGTATATTTTGTTGTGTCCCTCTGCAAGGCCTCCACTTCATTTGTATCGCTGATTTTTCTGCTAATCTTTGTATTGTTTGCAAAGGATGTTACCCTACTGTTGCTGTTTACTCCACTGTCTATGTCTGTTAGCATGATAATGAACAGGAGTGGGGTCAGTACTGTACCTTGTGGTACTGAGCTACGTACTCCCGATTCTGATGATGATATACCTTGAATTTTGACGACATTTAGACGTTCTCTGAGGAAGTTGTAGATCCATTTTCCCACTTTGCCTGTTATTCCCATAATCCCATATATTTAATTTTATGTGCTATTATACCATGATCACATTCGTCGAAAGTTTAGCAAAATGCGTGTCTATGACATCGTAGTTATCATTGCCTTCCATTACATCTAGGATATTGTTATAGTGCTCTATAAGTGTGATAGGCATGATCTTCCTAATCGAAATCCATGCTGATTTTCGTTGAATCTTTCCAGTGTTTCCAAGAAATCATAACTTTTCTCTCTAACTATTCTTTCAAATACTTTGGTGAGGTGGGACGTCAATGACACTGGTCTATAGTTCTTTGCTTGAGATATATCCCCTCCTTTATATATAGGAACAATGTTTGCTCTTTTCAAGATGCTCGGTATTTCCCGTTTCTAGGATCTTCTCCATATCCAGTATAAGGGTGTAGCTATTTCATTTTTAGTTTTTAATCAATAATGCGTTCCAATTGTCCAGACCTGCAGCTGAATGTGGTTTCATTTTTCCCTCACTACATTTTCTGGGGTAAAATCAAAGTCTGTTATACACTCTCCTTGCAATTTCTCTTCAAAAAATGCATCTATGTCAGGTATCGCTGTGTCACTTTTTGGGGGACTGAAAACTGATTCATACTGTGCTCCTAATGTTTCATATATTTCGTTTAGATCGTCGATTAATTCATTATTTCTTTTCCTCAAGGGCCCGATACTGGGGAGCGTTTTTGTTTTCCTTTACGCATAGGTATAGAAGTATTTTGGATTTTCCTTTATTGCTTCTACCGCCTTGTCCTCTTCCCTCTCTATATGGCCCTTAATCAGGGTTTGTATTTCCCTCTCGATACCCTCCAGTTTTTCTTTTATTACTTTCCTGGCATTATCTCCGCAGTTGGCTAACTTCGTCTCCACTCTCTTTCTTTTGCGGAATATTCTTCTCTTTTGCCTCTCTAGCCATTTCCTCTTTCCTTTTGGCTGTGATTTCGGAGCATATTTTTCTAAAGTTCTCAGCGTCTTTTCTTCCAAGTTGTAAGCATTTCTTCAGTTGTTTTATCCTCTAAAACTGTTTTCCACTCTATTTGGGCCATGTTTGATCTGACTGCTTCCCAATTTATAGTCTTGGCATTTATGTTAAAGGCCCCAAATTTGCTTCTTTCTTCAATGTGTGCATTGTCTTTTAATGTTGTCGCCATATTTGTTGATATCTCGATTAAATTGTGGTCTGAGATAATGGTTGGAGTTATTTTTATATCAGCAATCAAGTTCGTGTTATTCTTGAATACCAGATCAAGGCAGTTATTTTTTCTGGTATTTTCTTTTATCTCCTGTGTCAGCATAAACTCGTTTGTGAGAGCTATCAATATTTTTGTTTGCTCCTGGTCTTCTTTTGTGCACCGCTTGTCCATATTGGAGGATGGAGGGTTTCTGGCCTTTATTAGGTTTCTGATATCATCAATGGCATCCGAGAATTTGTCGGTTGGAGTGTTTGGAGTTCTATAGATAGCTATCAGTATCACGTAATTTTTTATATTTTCACTGCTAGGAGTTCCACAAAGCTGTTTGATTTACTTATTACCGTCCCTGAAATATGACCTTTATGTACATATGATATATAGCACAGCCACCTTTACGTCTCGCTGTTCTATCAGCTCTTACTAAGTTGAAACCCTCTATATTTATCTTTCTAATCAATACAATGTTCGCAGTTTTCACAATTTTCTTGGCAATCCTTCTGTTTTCTGTGAGGAATGCGATGGCGGCCATTGTTTCGTCCATAAATCTATTCAGGTACGAAACTTTGTTGAGTGATTGGTTTGGTTTTATTACTTGAATATTTGCCAGGACAATATTTATGTTCTTTGTTTTTCGTTGCCCCTTGTGCATTTCAATTTCGTTTTCCTTCGGTTTCAATTGTTTCGTTGGCCTATGGTCATCCGAGAGAGACCTGCCCGGAAGCAGTTTGGCTAGAGGGCTTCCAGCTTCGTCAACTGCATGCGTTGTATAACATTTAGCAGCCGTATCATGTTTGCGATGTTGAAATTTTTTTTTCGCATTTTGTGTTCCTATTGTTATTCCTCTTGTTATTGTTATTCCTATTGTCTTTTAAGCTTTGTCCTTTGTCCTTTGGGTTTTTCGGGAGATGTTGACAGTAGCATTTTTTTCCCATATTTGCAGGTTTCATATTTTGCGTAAGTCCTGCAGATGTTCGGGTGGTAGAGCCTGCATCTGTCTCCGAATTTACATTGACCATTATTACAGAAGAAATTGCATATTGGGGGATGTTCATATATACATTGTCCTTTCTTATATCTGCAATTATCTTTTACATAATATCTGCGTATAATTCCTTCACCATATTTACTCGGGGCCTTTGTTTTTTGCTCGTTATTGGGGACAGTTTCACTCCGTTTTCTCAGTTGCACGCTTGTGTTTTCCTATTTGTGATATTTGTGCTAATGTCCTTCGTTGCCTTTATCCTACCCGTTGTCTTTATATTCTCTGTTGCCTGTGTGTTTCTGGCATCGTTGTGTGACGGTATTTGATTTATTTCTACTTCGCCTTTCTTCGTTTCTTCTGTTTTCCTCTGTTCTTTATTCTCACTTTCCTCTTTTACTTTCTTCTCATAGTCTCTCTCTGCTTTAAATACCATAAAAGAGTTTATTTCGGTCATGCAGTTTTCGCAGAAAAAATTTATCCCATTAAGTTGCTTTGCGTTTGTTACGAGGGAGATTTTTTCATCTTCCCATTCTAGGCATCTGAAATCAAAATACAATTGGCAGAGATAGCAACTCATCTCCTTTGCCTCATTTGTTGCATTGTTGCAGATACCACAGAGTTGCAAAAATTTATTTACCATTGCCATGTTAGTGATAGATGGTAGCCGCTGGTGCACAAAATTTACTCAAAAAGGGTATTATAGAAAGTATTGGGTGGGGGCTGAATCAAGCTGAGTGAGGGAAAGTATTCTCCGTTACTTCGGGGGATGGAGGATGTAGCACGCTGTATACTTCTCACTGATTGGTGCATATATATATATATATATATATATATATATATATATATATATATATATATATATATACACACATATATATATATATATATATATATATATACATATATTATATACAGGGTGTTTCAGGTCGATCCTATAAGAAGCGACGAAGTATATTAAAAAGTTTCATTATTGCATATACAGGGTGTCCCAAAAAAACTATACTCTTTATAGCATCATATATTTTATAATTTAAAAAACCAAACAATATATTGTCATAGCAATTGCCAATGAAAGGTAAATTAGTAATCTAAGTGATCAAAATGTTATAGCGAGTTGTTTGCATATAAAATTTAATTAACTACGCCAAGTGCTCAAAATGTTCTTGGCGGCATGAATGCACTTTCAATACAACAAAATCGTGTGGTCTGATGAAGCTACCTTCAAGCTGAATGGCACAGTAAATCGACACAACTGCAGGTACTGGTCACTTGATAATCCACACGTTTATGTGGATAAACATGTTAATTTACCAGGATTAACAGCATGGTGTGGTTTATCATCCAGGGGTTTGGTTGGACCATTTTTCTTTAATGGGACAGTTACCGGTGCCGTATATCTCGACATGCTGCGGACAGAAATTATACCTGCAGTTCGGAAGTTGTTTGGAAACGACGAGTTTTACTTTCAACAAGATGCAGCCCCCCCCCTCATTATCATTGTGATGTCAGAAGGTACCTCGATAAAACGTTGCCTAACCGCTGGATAGGACGAAGAGGAAGCGTTGAGTATCCTCCACGTTCACCGGACTTGACTCCACTTGATTTTTACTTGTGGGGCTACCTGAAGGATGCAGTTTATGGTACAAGACCTGCAACACTCGAACACCTTAAGGATGCAATTAGGGAAAAGTGCGGGACCATCACAGCATCCACATTAGTCCATGTCTGCGAATCAGTTAGTCGACGCATTCAAAAGTGCATTCATGCCGCCGGAGAACATTTTGAGCACTTGGCGTAGTTAATTAAATTTTATATGCAAACAACTCGCTATAACATTTTGATCACTTAGATTACTAATTTACCTTTCATTGGCAATTGCTATAACAATATATTGTTTGGTTTTTTTTTAAATTATAAAATATATGATGCTATAAAGAGTATATAGTTTTTTTTGGGACACCCTATATATATATATATATATATATATATATATATATATATATGTATGTTTATATGTGTGTGTATATATATATATATATATATATATATATATATATATATATACACACACATATAAACATACACATATATATATATATATATATATGGAGGAAGGGGAGGCCAAGGGCGAACGCCCGCAAAACCGCCCCTCCCCCCCAAATAGGAGAACAACAACAAAACCAAAATAAAGGTCCAAAGTTTTCGAGATGCCTGGACACTGCGTTTGAAAGATTGGAGGTCATAGACAAGGGGAAATGAATTGAGGAACGTTGTTCCAGAGTTGACCGGTTGAGTAGATGAAAGCTTGAAAATACTGATTAACCTTTGCGTTAGAGAGGTGGACAAGGATGAGAGTGTGTCGAAAGTCTGATACTGCGTACGTTCCTTAAAGGAAGAGGCATGTAGTTAAAGAATTCAGATGTGCAGTATCCATTATAATAGCAATACTGAGGGCAACATTGCGGCGAAAAGAGAGAGATTAAAGTCAGTCAGTAAGAGGTGGTGAATATGATGGAAAGAAAACCCCTTCATTCCATCCTGTCAAGCAGAGATGTGTGGATTTAGCCACCCTACACATAAGAAGCGTAGTCCATATAAGGGTGAACAAGACCCTTGTACAGAGACAGCAACTGAGTGAGGGTGAAGAAACTGCGGTGCCTGTACAGTGTACAGCAAACCTAATCTCTTAGAAGCTCTTTTAGAAAGCGAATACACGTCATTTTTCCAGGAAAGATCAAGAGAAAAGTAAATACCAAGAATGTTAAAGAAGACGGATTCAGTTGTGTGTTGATGAAGATAAGGGCATAGTCGTGTGAAAGATTGTGACGAGTAGACAGATGAAGAAACTGAATTTTTGAGCCATTGGAAGCCACAAGGATTCTCTGCCCCAATCGGAGAGAGTAGAGAGATAATAGGTCAGGTGCGCCACAGCCGTCTCACGCAAAGCATGGAGTGAGTATTGATGGAGACGCTTTTTGAAACGGGTGGACAAGTGAAGGGTGGAATCATCAGCATAGGAGTGAATAGAACAGGAAGTGCGACTTAAAAGATTATTGATAAATAAAAGGAAGAGAGTGGGTAACAGGACAGAGATCTAAGGAACACCACTATTAATAACTTTAGCAAAAGAACAGTGTCCATCTAAAACCGCAGCTATAAATATGCCAGAAAGGAAATCAAAGATGAAGGCACAAATAGAGGGATAGAAACCGAAGGAGGGTTGTTTGGGAATTAAGGATTTGTGCCAGAGTCTATCAAAAGCTTTTGATATGCCTTGGACAATAGCAGAGGTTGCATCGAAATCCCGAGAGGAGGATGACTAAGAGTAAGAGAGATATGCAAGAAGATCCCTTGTAGAGTCCATACTGACGATCTGAAAGAAGGCTGTGAATAAAGAGGTCATTAAGAATATTCCTATTAAGGAAAGATTAAAAAATTTAGAAAGGCAACATATCAAGGCAATTGGACGATAGTTGGAAGATTGAGAACGGTCATCCTTCTTTTGGACATGATGAATGAGAACGAACTTCAAGCAGGAAGGAAAAGTACCAGATAAAAGACAAAGACGAAAAAGCTTTCCTAGACAGGATGTCAGCACAAAAGCACAGTTCTTGAGAACAACAGCAGGGACCCCATCAAGATCGTCCGCCTTCGTAGAGTTGAGGCCATATAGGGTGAAAAACATCTTTGGTAGAGATTCTAATTTCAGATATAATTAAGTTCGAAGGAGGGGGAGATAGAAGAACAGCACCTAAATCGTTCAAGGTTAAGATGGAGTCAAAATTTTGATCGCAGAGTTTAACTTTATAAGGAGAAAGGCGGCAGCTGACCCATCAGAATGGAAAAGAGGAGGGAAACAAGAAGCAAAGTTATTTGGGAGGGTTTGGCCTAGGTGCCAGAAAGAGCGAGAAGAATTAGAAACAGCTAGGGCTGATGAAGGAGTTTTTGGCGAGTAAAAGAGCAGATTTTACACGATTCCGGGTAGAAATATAAACATCGTGAGAGTCAGGAGTTGGATTGCGATGTTACCTTCTGAAAACCACCTCCCTGTTGCGGATGGCATTAGAACAAGCAAAATTAAACTAATTATTTTTTGCATTAGTTGTAGAAAAAGAATATGGAATGTACACTTCCATGCCCGAGAGAATCACCACCGTGATGCGCTCAACGTATTTGGAGGGGCCTCGGTCACGGAAGCAGTAATCATTCCATGGGAAATCAAAGAATTATCGCCTTAGGGTTTTCCAATCGGCTGTGCTAAAGTGCCAAAGGTGCCTCTTCTTGGGAGCATTCAAAGGCTGAACTAGAGTGATTGTGGTCCGAGGAGCCCAACATAGAAAAAAATTGGACATATTAAAAAGAAGGAAAAGTAGTTAGAAATAAATCCAGAATGTTGGGCCTATCTCCAAGACGATCGAGGTAGGGTACTGTACAATCAGCTTTAGGTCATTCAGGATAGAGGAGTTGTAAGTTAGTTCACCAGGGATGTCAGTGAAATGAGAGGAAAGCCAAAGGTGGTGGTGAACATTGAAATCTAAAATTGAGATTTCAGCAAAAGGAAAGTGGGATAGAATGTATTCCACTGTGGAATGAGGTAGTCAAAGAGTTTTGGGTAGTCAGTAGAATTAGGAGATAGATAGCGCAGATGTATTTAGTTTGAGATTGGTATGTAAGCCGAAGCCAGAGAGTATAGAATTCAGAAGATTAGAGTTCGGGAATACGAGAACAAGTTGGGTCACTGCGTACATATACGCAACATCCACCTTTGGAGTGAAATTGAGTATAGAGAAAGTAAGATGGTACAGAAAAGGGGTTGCTGTCAGTCGTCCCAGACACTTGAGTTTGAATGAGGAAGAGAAAGTAAGGTTTAGAGGAGGAGAGATGGTGTTGAACAGATTGAAAATTTGAAGAAAGGACGCGAATGTTGCAGAAGTTTATGAAAAATGATTCAGAGTCCAAGACACCTCGGATGGGCAGTAGCGGAACCAGCCCCTCTGCGTGGGTCTGCGTTCCCGTTACTGGCAGCGGAAGAACCAGAAGTGAGGACATTTACGGATTTCGCTGATTCTGGAGAAGATATGTAGAGTACAAATCCATAATGGATTTGCATTTTTAAATCTATACTCAACGAATCAGTAACAATTCTCACCATTAAATATTAAAGTTTAAAATTCGGTAACTTTTTAAAGTGCGTAATTTCTTATAAATTCTTCAGTGAAGCAATCTTGTTTATTGCGTGAACTCCATGAAATGATATTTTCAACTACGATTCTGATAAGTGATGAAACCGTCATATGCCAAATGCTATTCGTGCCACCTACAAAATTCTAAAAAAAAAAAAAATATTTGAAATGTTTTCTTTATCCCAATATATTCCATTATTCCTTGAATAAAAAATGTATCTAAATCACATCTTTGAATCTGCATCATAGCTATACAGATATAGATCGATTATAGAAAGATAGCTACTCAGGTAACATATAGCATATTGATTTTTCTAATTCAACTCTCATTCTCAGTTCCATTCGTCGCCTGTAAATGGGAATGCAGAAACTGCGAAGTCCATATTTGAAAAAAAAATAAAAAGAGCTTCTTCATTTCAGAAAGAATGTCGCGGTAAGGGCGGAAAATGAGAAAGGCAAATATTTCCTAACCTCATTGAATTAACGTAGCTTAACATTAGCATAACCTACATAACCTAAACTGAACCAAAGTGAAAAAGCCGTGAATGAGAATAAGAATGGCATGAAATTGTAATAGATCGATTTGAAAATTTTCTCCTTTCAGATTCTCACTAGCAAAATTTTAACTCCTGGGCTTGAATTTGTAACGAAATGCGAATGACATTGAGTGAGATGATATTACCATACTGTCACTGCTTATGTACGATTCATTATGATTCGTGATGACATCGGAAAGAGTCATGTTACTGTATCCGTGATTCATGCATTTATTCTTTATTTAAATATATTTTAAAACTGTAACAGAAATTAAGGTTTGAGTATAAGTCTGATGAATTAATAAAAAACACAAGGATAAATGCATGCAAGGAAGACTGAAATTGCTCAGGAATATCTTGTTATTATTTATATATATATACACAGGGTGTCCATAAATGTTTACCCTGAAAACAGTATGCTCTCATGTTTTAATGACGAATCTTACATCCGTTTTCTTTTTGCAGGTGATCTCGTACACGCATAGAATTTCTGTGCTGGTGTGTTTCGTCTACCGCATTCGCCGCTAGGAGCGCTGTAGTAGCTGTTCAGTTAAGATGGCGTCTGTGACAGAGAAGGCACAACGTGTTGTGTGGCTTGCAGAAACAAAAATCTCCTGTCAGTGTTCACCGAGGGTTCAGAACAAAGTATGGAAAGAATCCACCTGATGTGAAGTTAATTAAGTCGTGGATGAAAAAAATTCTTGGAAACTGGAAACGTGGAAAAGGGAAAGAGCAGTGGTAGACCATCAGTTTCCGATGGGACGGTGGAAACACTGAGAACACTGTTTCCACAACTGTGTACCTGGATATGCTCACCAATTACGCCATCCCCCAGCTGCAGGACAGGCAGCCAACTGTCATCTTCCAACAAGATGGGGCACCCCCTCGTTGGGCGCATGTTGTTCGCGAAACTCTCGACGCAACATTTCCAAATCGATGGATTGACAGGGACGGGCCAATCCCATGGCCTCCAAGATCACCAGACATTACCCCGCTGGATTTCTTTCTCTGGGGTCATATTAAAGATTTGGTTTATGCAACAGTTGTTCCAGATATCAGGACATTGCGAGAACGCATTACAGATGCAATTGCAACAGTTAACCCACAAATGTTGGAAAATGTGTGGCGTGAGTGTGAATACCGTTTAGACATTTTACGTGCCACTAGGGGTGCACATGTGGAAGCTTATTAAGTTAATTAACTATGTATCAAAACTTTGTATGTTTATCTACTTATGATTAAAACTGTGTTTGAATACGAGTGTTTATTTAAAAGTTAAGCATGCTTTAATCAGGGTAATCATTTATGGACACCCTATATATATGATAATTTTAAATACAATCACTATATCTTTTTGGATCTTTTCCAAATGGACGACTCCACGGGATTTAACTGAAAATTTGTATACTAATAAACTTTTATATTCTAATAACGAAAATGACATTATTTTCCTGGAGAAATATGCGCAACATAGAAAAAAACTGCATTTATATGCACACTAGTTTGCAAAGCCCATGACCGTTATCTAAATTATGTAGTTATGTAGTGGGTTTTAAAAAATAAAACGCAGATAATATCGTTTATTTATTAAAATTTGCAATATTTAATAATATTTTAATAAATAAATCTTCATTTGCATACGTTTTTCTCCATACGAACTCGCATAAACAGTAATTTTTTTATTAATGTTTATTCGTTGCCTGCTTAGACCAAGTTTAGTCTGAATATTATTGTTGTGGTGTGAGCATTGGAGATGGAACCCGGTTTTAAAAAACCGGTTTTTAACGGGTGATGAAAATTTTTAATCATCACCGAAACCGACGATAAGAACCGGTTTTCACATTTTTGCGCAAGTCTCCGATCACTTTGGTCCATTTTCTATGAAACAAACGTTTCCAAACGTTTAAAAACATATTAATTACGTTTTGCATCGTTTCGTATCGTTTTTTGTTTGTTTATAAGTGTAAATAATTGATGCTTCAGTCTTGAATGTTATGTGAATGATTGCACATTGATCAGTTAAGATTCTAAAATTTAATACTCCATCATGTCAAAGAAATCAAATGCTTGGTATCATTTCACTCGTAAGAATAAAGAAGAAGCAGAGTTTTAAAGTGTTGTGGAGGTTCTACTTCAAGTTTATCATCCCACATGAAAAATACTCATGGCATAAACAGCGACCAGCTTAATCAGCCATTGAAGAAACAAAGAACAGTGGAAGAGTTTGTGCAAAAAAAGTCCATAGAAGAGGAAATTTCGAAACTTGCGTGTGTAGATGGACTGAGTTTCCAATCAATTGCTAAAGGTGAATTCATTCAAGAAAGCCTAAGAAAGATAAAATACGACAAACCTCATCCAACTTCCCATAATGGTGTCAGAAAAATGGTGCTTAGTTTTTATGAGAAAAAGAAACATGAATTGGTCAACTACTTCAAGAATCAGGTGAGACAAGGAATCCGCTATTCATTAACTATGGATGAGTATACATCTTTGCAAAACCAAAGATATATTAATTAATGTTCATGATAAAAATCAACATTGGTTTCTTGGTCTCATGAAAATAATGGTTCTCTCGATAGCACCAAAACTATTGCAATCGTTAGGAAAAGATTAGAAGACTTTGGCTTGGACTTAGATAAGCATATCGTGGGTTGCACCACCGACGGTGCCTCAGTAATGGTCAAATTTGGAAGAGAAATAGTACCTGATCACCAGCGATGCATTGCACATGCTATACATCTCGCGGTTTCGGATATCTTTTATTAAAAAACTGCTGAAAATTCAGTTGAAGGGGAAAGTGACCCTACCCCTGAAGAAAAAGCCATCGAAGAAGATGAACACTCTGCACATGAGTTGAGCGAAGATGAGTGTGAAATTTTATGCACTGATACAATTTTTAAGTCCGACATAGATGATGTAATTGTTCTTCCAAAACTTCCAGAAGATTACTTAAAAGTAATAAATAAGGTGAGAAAAATCTGCCGCATATTTCGAAAGTCTCCTTTGAAAAATGAGAGATTGCAGGATTTTGTCAAAGATGAATTTAGTGGAAAGGAAATGAAGCTTATCCTTTTGGCCATGATAGAAAGATTTTTGAAACTCAAAAATTGCATTCCAAAGGCCCTCAGAGTGATACGCTCAACAGGGACGATTTCAGATGAAGAATGGAATGCTCTAAAGAGCCTCTTTGATACGCTTCATCCTGGAAATTGTTTTGAAGGAACTCTGTTCCGAAGATGCAACTTTTCTCAAAGCTGAATCTTCCATGAAGTTCATTTTGGATAAATTTGAAAGCAAAAACAATCCTTTAGCTTTTGAACTACGTCAGTGTCTCATTGATCGCTACTCATCGAGAAGACAAAAAGACGCTGTCGCCTTGCTGAGTTTTCTCCACAATCCCGAGGTCTAGAAAGATGAATCATCAGCACTGTTCCTCTTTCCTTCAAGACAAGCACTTAAGAAGTATGCGGATCATACATTTAAGAGGCTTTTTCCAGAAGCTTGCCAGATTTCAGAAACAGACGACCAAGTCCAATCAATTGCTTCGAAACTCGAAGATTCACAATGCAGCTCAGGTCATGAAGGAAATGATGACGACCAACTTATGAACGAGTACATGTGTGAGATGAACAAACTGAAAATGAAACCCAAGAAAGATTCTTCTGAGACCTTTGACGTAAACAATGAATTCAAATATTTTGAAGTTACTTTGAATAGAAGCGAAAATTTGGATCGAATGTACGAGGCGTTGCTTACAATAAAAGCCACCACCGTAGAGTCCGAGAGTGTGTTTTCAGCTGCTGGTTTATTCGTCACAAAGATTCGGTCAAGAATGTCAGATCAGACACTTAATGCTCTTTGTTTTCTCAAGTGTTATTTAAAAAATCAAGTACGATAATAAACTTTTTAATTCAAATGTTACACATACTTGATTGAATCAATTAAAACCTTATTTCTGCTTAATATTTTTATCATTTACCTCCATAAAAAGGATACAGAATCCCATCGGTGAAAACTGGTAAAAACCGGCTTTAAGAATATAGCGACGGTGAAAACCGGTTTTACACTTTTCGGTTATTTTCCATCCCTAGTGAGCGCATGATCGGGATGGGACGATCCATCACCGCCAACTCATCGCCGCCAACTCATCGCCGCCATCTCAACTCCGCCGACTCAACTCCAGCCAACTCATCGCCGCCAACTCAACTCCATTTTTTCAAAAAATAAATTAAATTTATTTTTGAAGGTTATAGCTTTAAAAAATTAAAAATCGTTAGAAACTCTTTATTCTACTACGTTAAAAAAAACTCAAAAGGTTCAGATTTTAATTAGTTGTAATTGTAGGCAATCCCACATAAATATTCTAATGGTGATCGTTGCTCAAAGCTTAAAACTAGTTTTAATATACGGTCATCAGCATCACGATATTTTTTTAACTTTGAAGGTGGAGCATGACCTCCTACAAGTTGTTCGAGATACATATCTCGACTCTTCTGTATTTTGTATAAGGCATCTATAATGTTAATTGGTGAAGGTTAGGTTAGGTTAGGTTAGGTTGGGTTGGGTTAGGTTAGGTTGGGTTAGGTTAGGTTAGGTTAGGTTAGGTTATATTATATAAATAAAATATTATATAAATATAATTAGTTATGTTTTCAATGGTTCTTCCAAGTGTTTTTAATTTCCTTCAGTACCTATCATCGCACTAAAGAAAGATTAATAAGTTATACAAAACATTATTTGGCAACGGTGCATTCGGAGTTGAGTTGGCGGCGATGAGTTGGCGGCGATGAATCTGCGGCGATGAGTCGGCGGCGATGAGTCGTACTAGACGCCCGGTAAAAACCGGCTTTAAGAATATAGCGACGGTGAAAACCGGTTTTACACTTTTCGGTTATTTTCCATCCCTAGTGAGCATATGATAATGCAGTGCTGTGATCTATCTACTTGCGAGTTGCCCCCGGTCAATTGAATGCCTGGTTAGGTCAAGTGAATGCCTGGTTCGGTCAATTGAATGGCCGGTTAGGTCAACTGTACGCCCTTGACGATTGGTTAGATTAAGTCATAATATTTTCATTAGTTTTAACCACAATGGTGAATTTGTAGTTTCGACCAACCACGGAATTTTTTGATGAAAAATACATTATTCGAGCATTGAAGAAAAGTGTCTTAGAATTGTCGAAACTACCTATTGTAAAGACAAAATTCCTAAGATTCCGTGGTTGTACGAAACTGCAAATTTACCCTCATTTCTGTCGCAAATTACTCGTTTCCGCGGTCTCCCCACCCAAAAAACTCGATTTCCCACGGGTCCCCTTGTTCAACTGTCGTTTATCTGCGAACAAAATGGTAATTAAAAAGGTTGTTCAGAATTTGAAGAGCTCTGGAATGACGTATTTTTCATCAAAAAATTCCGTGGTTGGTCGAAATTACAAATTGACCACGAAAATATCACTACTTAACCTAACCAATCGTCAAGGACGTACAGTTGACATAACCGGCCATTCAAATGACCTAACTGGCATTCAATTAATCGGGGCCCACACAGCAACCTCGTATCCGGGCGTCATGAGCGGTTTAAACCAGATAACGGTCATGCACCATGCAAACTAGTGTGCATATAAATGCAATTTTTTTCATATGTTGGGCATATTTCTCTAGGAAAATAATGTCACTTTTGTTATTAAAATATAAAAACTTATTAGTATACAAATTTTCAGCTAAATCCCGTGGGCTCGTTCATTTGGAAAATATCCATCTTTTTAAATACAATTCATTTATTCACTAGCACATTTCAAAATGCTTTGATATTCTAACTAAACAGATGCCCTGAGCAAAGGTACAGCAAGAAGTACCCCTTGAATATGCAGTAACATTGCCAGAATCGAGTTTCGGCCAGAAACAGGGATAGGTTGAACAAAGAGTGAAATAAATCCTTTATGATTCTGTAGGTTGTAAGATTATTTTTTACCCTTATAAAGAAATAAATATAAATGACATGAAAAGGTGGACATCTGATCGCGCAGCTGTTTCACGTTTTCGATCTATACGATCTTTTTTAATCTAAAATTAATTCTTACAAATATGCACGCAATTTCATGCAAAAGCATATCTGGAGAGAAGTAATTTTTCATTTCGTTATGTACAAACATCTCAACTCTATGTTTGTATAAAATGTATATTTGCACTAAATTTATTGGGGAAAAAAAAAAAATATATATATACACACTTTTCCTTTCAACCTTTCAAATGTTCCGTGCGATGATTCCTCATTTCACGAAAGTCATGCTTGTCGCCCCTCATATATATATACACACAGGGCCTACTGTATATATGGGATGAATTTCACAATTAAACACGTGAAATGAATGAATGATGCAAACAAACAAGGAAAAAGAAAAATGATTCCAAGGTCTTTCGTGTATTCAGAAGTACACCTCGTCAAGGAGGTGTACTTCTGAATACACGAAAGGCCTTGCAATAATTTTTCTTTTTCTTTGTGGGTTTGCATCATACTGCGTATATATATATATATAATTCAGTGGCGACTCCTGCACTCGGGCTGAGCCCGAGAGGCAAGGAGCAAGGAGAAGCATGAGAGATAAAATTGTGTAGTTATAGATTTAAGTTTTAAAAAAAAGTTTTAAATACAAATTGTAAAAATGGTTTTTGGCTGGTAGTATGTTACTATTTTTCTGTCTAGCCTTCGTCAAAATAATTTTGAGCGCATTTAGATACCCTTACTACCTATAAAAAAACTATATTGACACATTAAGTTTTCGTGTAATCTTTCAAGATCCTTTACTCGGGCGCAAGACATTACGCCCGAGAAAGTATAAGTAATATCGTATATTTAAAGTTCTTTTAATAAATAATTATTTGCTTGCATACGGTTACATAATAGTCCTCCTTCTAATTCTCATTAAATAAAATACGTTTTTCCTCCTATTAATTTTTTTTATAAAGAAAAAACATTTCAACTCGGGCTTATATCCTTCGGCCTTGTAAAAGCACAATTTTTAATTCTGGCGATACATGGTAACTTTTTATGTTTCGATAAGCGTCTAGTGAAAAATTATACTGCTGGCCTTGTTTACTTTTCCAACCTAAGCCAAATCAATCGTGGACAGATAGTGGTTATTCTAATTTTAAAAATATTTTAAGTGACAGCAATTATCATGCAAAATCTTTTAGTCATTTGAGTAATTATAAATGCTTGAAAACCTTTGGTCAGGTTATTATAGTGTGTGTTAGCAAAGCTGTTAAGCTTGAAAGAGAAAATCATAAACTGGTTGAACAAAACAGACAATATTTAAAGCAATTAGCCAATGCGGTTTTATATTTATGCAAGCAAGAACTGCCATTGAGCGGACATGATGAAGGAGAAACTAGCCTAAATAAAGGTAATTATCGTCCCTGGCTAGGATTTCAATTGAAAAAGAAATACTTATTGACTTAGAAAGCAAAAAGCAATTACATGACCGAATATTAAAGGAATTTGCTTTAAAACCAAGACGCTTGGATTTATGTTCAAGTAAATAAAATTCAAATAATTTTTTTTACCGAGGTATGTATTTATTTATTTTATTGATAATAATCTTAAGTTATTGTCATGAATTTAAATGTCGGCTCATATGTAGACTTGAAAATTTGAAGAGAGCCCGAGTAGTCTTGAAGAGCTGGAGTCGCCACTGATATATATATATATATATATAAAATTATATATATGTGTGTGTGTGTGTGTGTGTGTGTGTGTGTAGAGACTGACCAGAAATTCCTTCCCTCACGTCCGCAAACATCCGGGAATCGTTAGAAACCGAAAACACATGTGATTTTCAAGGAGATAGAAACAAAAGGATGTTTGTCTTCCCCCGAAAGGCCTGCGAAAAGTTAGCGTCTTCCGAACCTATATAAGCCATAGTTCACTAAACGCCCTCACTTTGCTCGTTACTCCTCCTCGTGAATCTCCTCTTTCACGTAGCGCCGTTCGACATCAGCCGGCCTTAGTCCCTCAAGCAACACCTCAACAATACACGAAGCGAATCAACACTTGAGGCGACCAACAATTTCATCACTCTACCGGCGTCATCCTTCTGGCCACAATTTACTCATCCTTCACCACAATTCGATCGGCGCCAGTTCAACAAGTATCTCAACAGTCCCCTCAGCACATCCTCCTGCACAGTGCCGTATTAAGGATGTTTTGGCCCTGGGGCCAAAATATTCTTGGGGTCCTCAACAAGACAAATCTTCGACTCCTGTAAATTAATAAAAACATTTATTTCTAAATCAAATAATGCAAGTTTTACACAAATACCAAGCTGCTACAATTACACCAAACCAATTACACAACTACAAGTCCACTACTAATCTACCAAAGTTGGTCTCAAAATCATCCACCACCAGTATACAAAAGCTTTTTGAGCTGCTTCATATCACAAAATTTTCCAATCACAAGCTCAGTACTTAAATTTGCAAAATATTCTTTTCTATGCATAACAATGACAGACTTTGCAATTTCTTTTAGGTTAGCATTTGACGTTTAACATTTTTAATCATGCTCAAATGAAAAAAAGAACGCTCCGCAGTTGCATTTGACATCATCAAACACAAATAAATGCGATAAGCAATGAAAGCATTTGGGAAAACAGCCCTCAATTTGTGAATTTCCTGTAGTACTCCTAATGGGCGAGTGTCAGCTAAAGCGTTTTGTTTGACAAACAGTACAAAATGCTGAAACTCAAATGGGAAGCTGTCCTCAAAATCATTTGGGTAATGGAGTAGCCAGATTTTTTGTTGCTTTTGATGCTTCCTCTGAAGTTAGTTGAGAGATATTGTTGAGCATTCCAAATTTATCATTGATATCATTATTGACACCGGCCCCTAAAACAGCTGGGCCTTGGGGCCTGGCCTCCCCTTAATACGCCACTGCTCCTGCCGGTAGGCCAACGCGTCTTCAGTTATCTATGACGAAACGCAATACGGTCAAACTTCACGTAGGCCCTCGTCAGTCTTCAGAGTTTTCCACGTCGGAACGCAGGACGGTAAACCTTCATGTAGGTTTCTTCAGTCTCCAGAGTTAGCCACGTCGAAATCGCATGTCGTTAAACCTCTTGTCGGCCCTCACTCGGCCTACAGTGTTTTGTTACGTCGTGCGAGACTACTCAGGATTCAAAGCTGAAAAGTCCATAAAATCAGCCTAATCGCGTAGGCGCTAAAAAGTGTCTTTAATACCGTTCAAACTAACTCTCCTGTTAAGACTGCAGTAGGTCCATTCAAGTGTTTTACCAATACCGTAGTTTTGTATCACCTTGTTATGATGTTCATTCATATAACTTATTTTGCATCCGATTGTTTTTGTGCTCTTTTATGCATTTCGTTTTTACCGACCTAAACCATTTACTGTACCATACCGTACTTTCATTATTTCAGTTATTATTGGCTTAATTACTTATTCTGTGTTCACCTCCAGATCTCATTAGCCTACCTTAATTAGTGTACTTACTGAACAATTAGACTGTATAACCATTTCTTATTACTAATAACACTGGTCGAAAAAAGCGAACGTTTTTCTCTCATCAAAGATATACACACACTTTTCTAGACCGGTTTTGTACGCTGATCCCAAATCTGTTTTCGGTTTTCTTCTAGCACATCTACAGTAGTTATCGAAATATGACTGGTGTTAATTTCAGCACAATTTATCGTAAAAGTACAACTTTATTCATAAAAAGAAATGTACACCTACCTAAAAACGTCGCGAGTATGATTTTCTTTTGTAAACCTTGTCCGGATCGTCGCGGTACAACATCCAGCAGTAGTCTGCCAGCATACTTTCGTTCCAGAAACCTTGGTAGCGATTTTTCATTGACTGGATGTCTTGATGAAAGCGTTCCCCCTGTTCGTCACTCACCGCGCCAAGGTTTTCGTGAAAGAAATCTAGATGCGAATGTAAAAAATGTACTTTCAAGGACATGCGACAGCCCATTTCTTGATATGCATCGAGGAGTTTCTGAACTCCATCCTTCCTTGTATGCGGGAGACTTGTGGTTACCCAAGAAGTTTCTACAAATCCATTTGAAAGCCTGCCATGCTTTTAGTTCTAAGCCATTGAGGCTTTCTTCAAAGCCTTCATCCTGCAGAACTTCCTTGATTTGGGGCACCACAAAGATTCCCTCCTTCAATTTCGCGGCACTGATGTTTGCAAATTTCTCAACAAGGTATCGAAACCCTCTCGAATTCCCCTTACCCATCGCTTTCACAAAACTTTTCATTTAGCGCAGCTTAATATGGAGAGGTGACAGGAAAATCTTCTTTAGATCAACTAAAGGAACACACTGGAAACTGCCCGTTCTTGGCTCGTGTGCGCTTCTTTGATGCCAGTCACGTTTGATGTAATGATCCGTAATAGCACAGGTATCCCACAGGCATAGGAAACAACAGCATTTCGTGAACCCTCCTTGCATGCCCGTTAACATACCAATGACTGAGATCTACAGATCTACAGAAGCTAAGGCTAACAAAGACCCTAAGATCCACTCTAAGGTTAGCCCGAGAGAAAGGAAAGAGTAGGGGGTTAAGAGAAGAAAATAAGGGGTTAAGTAAGTAGCAACACCTATCACTCATGGGTTAACATTCAGTCAGAAAAAGAGAAAAAAGACTCACCATCATCATCCGCCGGCCACTGCCGACAAGTCAGAAAAATAGTCGGAGAGAATAGGAAAGGGGTGAAAGATGAAAAGAAGTAAAATAAGAACGCTTACAAACCATACAAACACAGTCTTAACTCACAGTCATACCATGCAAACTACAGACATGCAAGTAAAGAGAGTTACAGACATGCAAGTAAGGAGAGGATAAGAAAAAAAAAAGTAGGTAAGTTAAACAAAAAGTGGGTTAGTTTACTCTACGAGCTACATCTACGTTCATGTTAGTCTAATTTTTTTTTTAAATTTTATTGCTGGCATCACACAAGCTGGCATTAATCGTCAACAGACTCATCCTCGACCACCACCCTAGAGCTCGTGTTACTAATTGTTTTTTATTTTAAACAACGTTAATATTTTTAAAATGCCTATCTAAATGGTTCTTAAACATATTAACGCTGGTAGAATGAACGACTGACGCGGGAAGATTATTCCATTTATCAATTACTTTAAATGTAAAGAAGTTCTTAGCTATATTAGTAATGAAACGTCTTCCACGCAACTTAAATCCGTTATTACGAGTATTGCTATTATCGAAAGTGAACAGTTTATCAAAATTACGTTATCGATGTTATTAACGATTTTGAAAACTTCAATAAGCTCCCCCCTTAATTTCCTAGTTACGAGTGAATGCAAGTCACTCTTTTATCCTATCTTCATAAAGCTTGTTGTGCAATGACGGAATTAGTTTCGTGGCACGACACTGAACCCTTTCTAATCTATCAATATCCTCGCGCAAATACGGGCACCAAAACTGAACGGCATATTCTAAATGAGGCGTGACTAGGGACTTGTAAAGGGGCAATATAATATCCTTCGATTTAAATTCGAAACTACGCGCTATGAAGCCTAACATCCTATTAGCTTTTACGCAAGACTCCAGGCAGTGGTTCCTAACTTTTAAATCCTTAGATACACGTACGCCTAAATCTACTTCCTCGTCAACGCTCGCTAACTCCCTATCATCCATCGTGTACGTGTAATTATTGTTACGAGAACCTACATGTTAGCTACCTGACCGCGTATACCGTGTGCTTTAACCTTCGCAATTAATCTTCTGTGCGGAACTGTATCGAACGCCTTTTTAAAATCTAAATAAATAACGTCAGCTGTTCTATGCCTATCGTATTCGCGCACTATTTCGTTATAAAATTCTACCAAATTAGTTAAACAAGATCTATGGCGTCGAAACTCATGCTGACTACTATTAATCAAATCTCTACTTTCTAAGTGATCGATGAAACGATCCCTAACTACGGATTCCAAAAGTTTACCAACAATTGACGTTAAGCTAATGGGCCTATAATTGCTAGCTACTGTGCGGTTGCCTTTTTTAAAAATGGGCGTAACGTTAGCTAATTTGAAGTCTTCAGGAATAAGCCCTGTTTCGAGTGACTGATTAAAAATCTTCGTTAAGGGGCCCACGATAACGTCTTTCAAATCTTTCAAATGCATGGGATAAAAAGCGTCAGGGCCTGGAGCCTTGCCAACTTTTAGCCTATCGATATAATGCGCAATCTCACCCTCGTAAACAGTTATTTCATCCAAAATAGTCTCGCTACTAAATGGAACGATATCGTCCACGCCAGGGACATTATTTACGTCTTCTACGGTAAAAACTCTCGAAAAAAAGTTATTGAACATACCCGCGATCGCCTGAGCGTCAGAAGCCAAAGCGCCGTCAACACCCACTAGAGGGCCTATATTATCTTTTATCGGCTTACAATTATTGACGTATCCAAAAACTTTTTTGGATTATGTTTACTATCCGCAGCTGAAAGTATCTCTAAATTACGCTTAGCATTCCTAACTGATCTTTTAACCTGATGTCTAAGCTCGATATATCTCTTAAAGTTACCTGCCGTGGCATTGCGCTTATTAAGTCTTTTCGCAATATTACGCTCGTTTATGAACTCGCCTATTTCCCTAGTCCACCACTTGGGCTTACCATGATTTCTAGCGCGCTTGGGCCTACGACGAATAAACTCCCTTTTGTAGTAATGCTTAGTTAAGAATATTAATTTCTGTTTAATTAATTATTAAAATGTTTAATGTAAATCATTTACTAAAAATTGTGAAATTGTTTGAAATTGTTTAAAATGGGAACAGTTGGCAATCCTGGACAGAGGCCGACAAAGAGTGGGCTACCCCAAGGGAGTCTTCAGTCTCTTGGGTGGCGCGATACGCGTAAGGTTGGAGCCATGTGATCTTAAAATCAAATTGTTTTGTGCCCCTCTCCGACGTAAATATATTTAGTAAAATTTCATACTCGCATCCCCTAAATTAACTAAACCATTTTCGGAATCAATAAAACCTTCACAAGTGTTAAAATAGAGTATTAATAAACCCCCCTTCCCCCTTTGTTTTGTAACGGACTTTCATAGTCTAGTCGTCTCGGCGTGGCTACCGGAATCTTTATACGGTACGGCGTAAAGAGAGTAGAGAAAGCAAGTGATAAATGAAATAAAGAGCCGATAGTAAAGTAGAAAGAAGCGTAAATAATGAAGAAAGTAAATAATAAAAGGCGTTCACTACATCTGGTAGCAGCGGAACACTACATCTGGTGGCTAGCGGCGGTCTTACATCATATTTTGTGAGGCTTACCCATGTGTCTATTATTTCGAGTAAAATTCTTCCAACCCGGTATATTAGTCAATAGCGTTAATGAATATTTTATTTCGATTATTAAAATATCTAAATGCAAAGTTTATCCCGTTTGCAGGCAAATTTCGATTTTCATTCCTTAAAATTCATTATAAATGAAATTTCAAAATGGCGTCCATTGTTTTCCAAATTATTCTGAGTCACGTCGCTTCAAAATTCTCGCGCGTCAAATTTGTTGTTTGAGATCGAGTCTAGACTCAAAACTTATTTTAGTCGTTACAGAGTCGGTAGAAAAACTTGTCCGACTCAATATTGCGAGTCATTATTACGTTAAATTTCGTTCATTAGGTCGGAGAGGACATAGTTTTGAAAATTTATCGTGCTGCCTGAGGACTCAATTTTTCTTTTTTTTCGTCTCTTCCACTGTTATGCCTGTTTCAGCTTACCTTTTTACTTTTTGTTTAAAACTTTTGGAATTAGTAGTAATTGTGATAATATAATAATAACGATTAATATAGAAAAAAATTTGTACGTAAGTAAATTGTTAGTTTAAATACAGTATGATACACACTTTATATGGTCCTTTCAAAATGTTTCAGCGAAAATTTGTACCGCATTTCTAGGTATATATACATATATAGTATTCTAAAACATTTCATGAACATGTAAAATTTTCTGGGTTTCATTAGCAGATTTTTTATTATATTTCGATTGGTTGTACATAAATTATAATGATAGGCTTATTTTAAATAATTGTTTATATAGATTTACGGGCTTTTTGCTTCGCTCGCTTCGCGCTAAAATAGGATTACGTTACATTTTAAGGGACAAATCGAAAAATAAATCTTAAACATATTAAATTTGTCAGATTTGGCCGTATAGGATTGTGTTAAATTTCAAAATAAGCAGAATTCGTTTAACTGAAATAGAGAAATTGTGTTGTGAAATTTTCTGTTTTTTTTTTTTTTTTTTATATACTCATTAATTATATACTTACATATTAACTTATACGTATATATTAGTTATATATATAATTTTATATATTTATATACTCATAAAGTTTGGTAGGTAGGCTGATTATCTATTTTTTTCCTCTCTGTTCCTTTCGTTCATTTCACGACAATTCCGACATATTTGGTAAAATGGCTATTGTATTGTACTGAAGGATTTCTTGTAGGCCTATCTTAAATATTGTTCGGAGATTAACCGTTACTACGGTATCTGTCTATTGAGTATTAAATTTTTAGTTATTTAACAAAATTTTAATTGGTTTAACATAAATAATCATAGGATTTTTCTTTAATAAGCACAAATGTTATGCATTAAATTCTAAATTGTGCTTTTCACGCGTAACATTGAATTTATTAATTATAGGTCTAAAAGTGCGCAGTAAATTTTATTTTTATTTTGGGAACCTATGTGAGTTAAGGTATACATATTTTACTAAATCTCGATATTATAATTTTTTTTTAATTACAGAAATTTGTGTAGAAAATTCTTTTCATATATTTTCTTTACGTTTTATAAATTCATTCAATAATCAATTTTATTTGTATAGGTAGGCCGATTTTTATTTTTCTTTCTTCCAGTTCAATGACAATGGTAAAATTTTTAGTTAATTTAGATTGTATTCTAAAAAGGATGTTTTGATTTGATATTTTAATTTGGGTATTAGAAATGAAAAATGTCCTTTTTTTTTAGTTCGAGCGTTTGCATAGAAAAAATTACAAATTGTCAGGATATAATGCAGTTCATTCGGTTAGGGATATTTGTATAGAGGTTCGCTTACAAACAAAGCGACCGCTCAATTAGGCAATGTTTTGTTTGTTTACAGTAGGTTATGTGTATTTTTGAGTGCATATTATCTATTCTTATTTAGTATAACTATGCAAATTTTAGTTTCACTTGGAAACGATAAATTACTGGGATTTTTGTGATTTGCAAACCATACTGGGGTTTCTGTTGAAGGAGAGAGTTGTCTCTCAGATGTAATTTGAATTGCGAGTTCAATTCATATGAAATTTGACGTTTCAAGTTGGAATTACTGTATTAAAATAATTTTTGGTAGTAATATTTAAATTTTTTTTACTTTTTAATAACTGTTTTGGAAAATTATTATTGTTTAAACCTTCAGTCGGAGTTAACTAATGCATTTGAAACATTGGCTCAAGTGTACACTCGGAAATGGAGCCTTCTAGATAGCCAGTAACGTTTTTGTGGCGTCTTTGTGTGCTCCTCCTCAAAGCAAGAGGGTTCATGATTGTCAGAGAATGGATGACATGAAGTTTCTGGGGTTCATTTTTGTCTTTTGTATTTAAGTATTGATGTGATTTCTGACGATAGTTTGAACAATAATATTTCTTAAATTATACTAACAGTTACTATGTATGGGCGCTTTTATATTTATACTGTACAATTTTGTTTCGTACGTTTTATGACTTTTTTTATCTTCTCCGCTGTAACTGCCATAAGTGACCTTATTGGTAGCTAGATTTGATTAAATTTTTGCGAAATTTTGAGATGTGTAATTTTTTTTTTCCGTGAATTTGGCCAGAGCAAATGTGTAGTTAGTATTTCGAAGTGAACTGTCGAGAAAATTCGATAAATTAATATTAATAAATGATAAGCAGTGCAGAAACACGTTTCGAATAAACTTTTTTTCAAAATTTCAAAGGCTCGGTTTGGAGTCAACCAAGTTGAATCCGAGTTCCATCAAGTGAGTTTAGTCGACCGGATAGGTGATCGATCACCAATGAGAGAGAGAGAGAGAAGAGAAACCCAGACTGCGCAGGGACTTGGCGCAGGATGGTTTCGGAAGAGAAGAGATAGAAGAGAGGAACCGAATGCGCATGCAGTTGGCGCAGGACAGTTTCGGAAGAGAAGAGAAATTTACGTGTGCAGGGTCTTGGCACACGAAAGTTTCGATCGAAGATGGTCTACTGGTATTTTTCGGGCAGTAGCTGGTCACGCTGCTCGAATGCTTCGCTAAATATGTGTCGTAGCACGCGGTAGACAAGCCACTTGAGCTTGAACGGGTGCCTACGACTGTACTGTCCATACAGACATACAGTAGGTTCGTTGGGAAACGGCCTACGGCGGAGTGATCGTTGATTGTTGCCAGTAGAAGAGTCTTTCAGCTGGACGTAGGAAGAGCAGCGTTCACCGACAAAAGTGGAGATGAGACAAGGCGAGTTTCTTCATCGACTTCTAGAATTGCAAATTCCGTCCAATTCCAGCGCGTGGTCCCGCTTTCAGTATATCTCCCCCCCTGATCCTTTTAGAATTGGACGTCTCTTGTTTTTTTTTTTCGCCATTGGAGAGAGAGCGGAACCATTATAGCGTGCTGCCCTGTTGCATGTTGATTGATGCAATCCCTTGCATTCTAGCGAAGTGAGCAGGAGAGCTGCGATTGAAAATTGAAGTCCGTTGTCAGCGTGCGGAGTGTCATCTAAACAACGTCCAGCAAATTAATGTACTGATTATTATGTAATGAAATTATAAGTGAAAGGGTGCGATTATTCCATAATTGTTGTGTTTTTCGTGAAGTAGTATGTGCGCTCTTGGTCAGTATTTTATGTAAACTTTTTCTTATTTTTTCTATGTGCCCTGATAGTAACTGTATAACTATACAAATAACTGTTTCAAATGTAAAGCGATCGTTGATGAGGAATCGCGGGAATAGATTGTGAACTTGAGATTTGTGTGGCCACTGTAAGAAAATTTTCCGTTATTTTTTTTGGCATGTATAGATTAGTTACAGGTTGTAATTTAATTATTAGTGTGAAATGTTATTTTATGCAAATGTGAAAATTATAAAGTTTTCGGTTTTTATAATATGATACAAAATATATGTGTGGAATTTGTCATTCTAATTATTTCTTGTCTATCTCAACTCTGAATTGTTAAAGAAAAAAAAAAAAAAAAAAATTGCAAAATATATAAATTTGTTGAATAAATTTATTAACATTGTTAAACGATATTAATAAGTTTTACTAATGGAAAAACTTATTTTCAAGGGGGTGATGCGAGTGTAGTAATGCTTAGTTAAGAATATTAATTTCTGTTTAATTAATTATTAAAATGTTTAATGTAAATCATTTACTAAAAATTGTGAAATTGTTTGAAATTGTTTAAAATGGTTAGAGTTGGCAGTCCTGAACAGAGGCCGACAAAGAGTGGGCTACCCCAAGGGAGTCAGTCTCTTGGGTGGCGCGATACGCGTAAGGTTGGAGCCATGTGATCTTAAAATCAAATTGTTTTGTGCCCCTCTCCGACGTAAATATATTTAGTAAAATTTCATACTCGCATCCCCTAAATTAACTAAACCATTTTCGGAATCAATAAAACCTTCACAAGTGTTAAAATAGAGTATTAATAAACCCCCCTTCCCCCTTTGTTTTGTAACGGACTTTCATAGTCTAGTCGTCTCGGCGTGGCTACCGGAATCTTTATACGGTACGGCGTAAAGAGAGTAGAGAAAGCAAGTGATAAATGAAATAAAGAGCCGATAGTAAAGTAGAAAGAAGCGTAAATAATGAAGAAAGTAAATAATAAAAGGCGTTCACTACATCTGGTAGCAGCGGATCACTACACTTTCAATATTCATAAAACTTTCTTTAAACGACTCCCAGAGCAAATTTGTGTCATTACCCATAAATAAGTTATCCCAGTCCACTAATCTCCTCCTATCCGCAAAACTATCAAAATTAGTCCTACGAAAATCAGGGACTTCTATTACGTTACTATCCTTAGTGTTTTCTATCGATAACTTAAACCTAAGAATTTGATGATCACTACATCCTAAACTCTCGCCTACTTCTAAACTGTCGACCATATTTTCGCCGTTCGTCATCAAATCTAAAATATTGTCACCGCGCGTTGGTACAGTAACTATGTCGGAAAAAATTATCCTCCATGAACTCAATCAATCTCGAACCCTCCTCATTACCAGTAAAAGTCTCGTAATTAACATTATGGCAGTTAAAGTCTCCGACAATTATAGTATTCCGATTGTCAATAAAATTACCAAGAAGTGAGTAAAATCTACTATCGGTGTCGAAGGGTTGAACGGGAGGTCTATAAACAACAAAATTAAAACTAATACTACGCATCCTAACTTCAACGCATATCGCATTAATTGCTGCCGGAAAATCTATCTTAACTTCGATAGCCCTAAGGGAATTACGAATATACAGCAAAATGCCGCCACCAAACATATGTAACCTATCATTAGTAAAGAGTTTAAAACCCGGTATACCAAGTTCCCCCAACAAGTTCCGAGTCACGGTATTTAACCATGTTTCAGTGATAGCAACTATATCGTAGTTGCCGGAATAAATTATCGCCTTAAATTCGTTTAATTTATTTCTAATACTACGCGTGTTACAATAAAAGACGTTTAAGTTATTTTTTACCACGGGCCAGCGTTTTAAACTATTTTTTACGTCGGGCCCGCGTTCCCCGGACCCACAACGTTTAAAGAAGGCTTCGACCTATACAGCTTTCGCACGTTTTCGTCTATTAACCTACCTAGCCTAGCATTACCTATTTCTTTAAAATGCACCCCCATCTTTTATAAAAAGGCTAGGATCACTGAATTCGGACTACAGCTTTACGAAGGGTACATTTTCCTCAGCACAAATCTCTTCTAATTTATTATTCAAAAATATTGTTTTTGACGTAATCCTAAGACCCAACCCGTGCCTAGGGGTAATACCTAGAACTAAAGACCTATCTGACCTCGCCTTCAGGGACCTAATTAACCCCTATATCTCTCCAAAAGGTCAGGCACTCTCGTATCGGGCCTATACGAGTCGTTGCCTCCTACCATCTTCACCAACATCGAATGACGGGAGGCAATGTCAATCCTATCCACTTCGTCTCTAACTCTGTCAACCCCGGGAGACAGACCCTCCTCTTCTTGGTTGGATGCCGTTCAACGAACTCTGGCCATGTGTCGCACTAAAGAGTCCCCAATTAAAATAGTTTCCCCCTCATTCACGTCCCTTTCCAAATGGGCGAAAGGGTTCGAAACCTCGATAGGGGGGGGGGATTCCTATCACCTAACGTACGCCGCCTAGCTCCACCCTTAACTTCTCTAAATCCCTCCCCATCTACTACTCTCGGACCAACCTTAACTCAGTCCCCGACAAGCTACCTAAACTAGAAACTAGTTTACGCACCTCACCCTTCAAATTACTAACGTCTTCAACGTTAGTATTGGTTCGGCTTTCGTCAACCGTAGCCCTACTCCTGCCCTCATCAAGCGTTGCAAGTCCCTCCGTTACCTCACGTACACTGCGTTTTATGTCAACTATTTCCTCCATTAACTCGCAAAAGAAACAAACTGATCTCTCGCTTCTACGACAGCATCGCGTAGTTAAAAATTAGTTTATAACCGTCACAAGTTCAAATTAAATTAAGCCGGCACGCTATGAAAACTTCTAAATCGCTAAAAACCACTAATATTCAATTACTTAACTATAACAATGTGAATATAAACGCAAGCATATAAAATTAAAAACTTTCCAAAACTAAAATTCTTAGCAATATGCAAAAGTAGATGCAATATCAGAGAGCTCAGGAAATGCGTCCGTTCAGTACAGAGTCTGGCTGACTTCATTGATGAGTGCGGTATTGGATTGCTTCGAGTAGTATATTCATGTTATCGTACGTCTCTTTTAGATGAACGGAGTGGGCAATCGGGATGGACGGCTTTAAGTTCCCCTATTGCGGGAGAACAGCTTTTAAGCTTCGTTGTGAGGAATAAATGAAGAGGCGCCACTCAGATGATGTGTGTACCTGTGATTAGTTCTCGAAAAGTCCATTGATATCATAGTAATAGCAGAGCGGACCGTCTACTGTAAATAATGTCGCCAAGTCATGGTTTCGTTTTCGATAGTGACACACTCGGACGTTCTTCTCAAGTAAGTGTTTCTGCTTGAGTCTCGAGGAGAGAAGTTCTGATTTGTGTTTGGAGAGGGTCAGGTCTCTAATGAGGTCATTCAACTCGTTTTGGGTAAGCCTCTCCTGCTCCGATTGCTCTTCGTCAGGTGTGTAGTCAAGATCGGCCGAAGGTCCCGCATCTCCGCCAATCGCACCTTCATCGGATTCCCTTTCGTCTTTTAAAGAATCGAGTCTAGCCAGTTTCAGTTCAGCCAATTTCAGTTAACTCAGCAGTTGAGATTCGAAATCCAAGTGAAACGATTTTTCAGCCAATAAAGCAAATTTTAATCACCGCACCAAAGTCAGATTCAAAAATTTTCATATGCCCTACCAAGCATATAAGAGTATCCCTTACGAGAAGATATGTTTCCTAGCAAGAGTAATAAACGGTCAAGGAACTCTATTAGAGTTAGATCGTACTCTTATTACCGAGAAAAGTAATTTCAAGAGAGATGTTCTTATTGCCCAAGCTCTTAGTCAAAGTCAGAATTCAGCTATCCCTGTTGTTTGTTTAAACAAAGGGAAAAGCCCTATTGAATTAACTTCAAATCAGAGAATAGGAACTGTTTCCACAGTAGATATAAATTAAGATTTCCCCACCAGTACTATAAATCATGTTTCCAATTGCTTAGAGTTAAACCCTTCAGCATTAAAAGAAGAATATAAGAAATGTCTGGAGCACTCCCTTCAGGAGTCACCAGCCATACAGGATCCCAAACTACTGGAATCACTTCTCGATTTCCTGATAAGAAATAGAGATGTGATTGCCCTAAAAGGAGATTCTCTGGGCCGAACTAATTTGGTCCCTTTCGAAATCAAGCTGGAACCCAATTCCACACCCATCTTCATTCCTCCCTATCTGGGTCCACATTCCCAATTAGTAACTATTAAGGAACACATTTTAGAACAAACCATCGAGTCACTACACAAAAACAATCGCTTCCTCTACGCCCTTTCCTTGTTAGCTAAATACAAGGAACACGAAAGATATCTAGAATTAGTAGAAATAATTAACCTACAAGTAACCCTAATCGATAAATATTTACAACAAATAATTACGATTAATTCCAGTTTTGCGTGCGGCCCAGCTAGCCCATAGGAAAATAACTCTTTCCACACTAATACCATGGGATACACTTCGGTCTCTGATTCACACCTCTCAGACACAATTAAAATTATCACCCATATTTCCACTCAACCATACAAATTACCCCCAATTTCTAGAATATACCTGGACTGTACAATTTAGGGTGTATCATGCTCATTGAAGCGCAAATTTCAAGATTGGCAGTATGTATTCCTATGTAAAATTAAATTTTAGGAGGGGTTTGTTTTCTTGAACGTTTGCTAAAAATCATGTTTAAGTGTTCAAATTTCCACTTTTTCGTTTTCTGGTTATGTTCTCGTACGCCAGCTGTGCAGGACAGCTGTGCAGGACAGCTGTGCAGGACATACACTGTAGTACAAATGTAACAGACCAGTTTCTTACCAAACAAAACCATTGTAACAGCTGTTATAGTCTACTAGAGTTTCATTGTGATAATTTTCTGTTTCAGATACAAAGCTTGGTGAAGATTCTGTAGCCACTGAGTGATCTGGTGGCTTCAGGCAAGCAGATATTTCCCACAGAAGTTCCAACCTGGAGAGCTGTGTTTCAGAGAGGAATCCTCCTCCAGGAAGAGATGCTGCTTCTGGATGATATGAAAAGAGCTCAATACCCTCTGCAAGATTTGGCTAAGGACTTGGCATCACTGGTACTGGCACAGTGGCGCAAAAGCAATGCCAAATTCACTCCTCCTGTGATCATTCAAGAGAGATCCATTGCCAGGAAGATTCTTGTCAGGTGGAATGAAATGATTGACCTAGTGAATGGCAGTGTGAAGGCTGCAGAGAGAGAAGAGAATATCTGAACTTGATACATTGTTTGGCATAACAACCTGCAGACATGATATCATTCTCTGTGGAAGTGAAGCATCTGGCTGCTCTGGCTGTGCTGCTAGAGTTCATGTCAACTGTGATTCCAAAGCTAGAGCTAGAGTGGTTCCATTACCAGAGGATCAAAACCTCAGAAGTTTCTTGCTTCCGGATGGCATCTGTTGATGTGAAGGAAACAGCGAAGCAGGTGAAAGCTGCTAAGAGGAAGGAAGAAGAACAGAAGGCAGCTGAGAAGAGGAACAGAAAATAGGAAGAATAAAAGGAGCTACTGCTGATGATGGTGATGATGATGAAGATGAGGTGATTTCCTTGAAAGAGTCTACAGGCAGAGCAGCTCCTACTGCTGACACAGATTTTTCCAGTACTCCACCAGGCACAAGCTCCAGTGTCAACACTGGCAAAGTCTCCACCTCTGCCAGGAGGAACTACATGGCTATCTCAAACACTGCTGCGGCTGCAGTCAGGTTCAAGGTGGCAAACACTCCTGCAGCAGCCATTGCACTGGTTTCTTGCAAGATCTCATCAAAGCTGGCCATCTATCTGCTGGTAAGGCATATCTAGCTGTTGACAGGATGAAGATGTGGATGGGCGAGGAGTCTGTAATAGGTGCCTCGGTGGAGGCTCTGGAGAAAAGGACAGAGGGAGAGGAGATCAAGGGAATTTTCTTTGATGGAAAACAAGATAAGAAGACAAAGATCATGAGAGACAATGAAGAAGAAACTGGCGGCTTCCATCCTGATATTACAACTGAAGAGCACTATAGTGTTACCTGGGAACCTGAGGGGAAGTATCTCTTCCATTGTACACCAGAAGAACCTGAAAGAAATGAGAAACCTGCACTGAAGATAGCTCAGGCTCTGTTTGAGTGGATTAGTGCTCATGGTGCTGAAGATATTTTGTGGTCCTTGGTGGTGACTCCACAAACACAGGACCTGATGGAGGAGCCATCACTCACTTGGAGAGACTGCTAGGTCACATGTGTCACTGGCTGATATACCAGTTGCATATTAATGAACTCAGCCTCAGGCACATGATCATCAAGTTTGATGGTCCCTACACGCACAAGTCTGGGTTCAGTGGCCCAATAGGAAAACTTTTGGAGAAGATCAATGATATGCCTGTCAACTTTAGCTTGAAGGCTCTGCCAGGAGAAGAAGATATAATTGAACTGCCAGAAAACATTGTACAGAACCTTAGCACTGAGCAGAAGAACTGCTACCTACTGATCAAAGTTCTCAAGACAGGAGATTTGAGCAAGGAAGTTGCTGGTCTGAAGTGTGGCCCACTGAATCAGTCGCGCTGGCTGACTACAGGTGAGGCTCTGTTGATGCTGTGGATAAGGCAGCATGGCCTGAAGGGGAGGTGTTGAAGAAGCTGGAGGTGCTGCTGAAGTTCTGCCTGGACTTCTACTTCAAGATGTATTTTGAGATCAAGGTGAAGCACCACATGAGGCATGGACCTCACCATATTGTGACCGCTCTGGGACTGCTGAGAAGCCAGACCTCTGAAGTCAGGAACATAATCACTCATGTGATCAGTGCCGGCCTTAGGGGTGTGCGAACCGTGCGGTCGCACAGGGCCCGCAACTTAGGGGGGCCCGAAAATTTCACAGAAATTTACCATCGACGTCAGAGTGCCAAAATTGGTGTAAATTAATGTAATTTATTTTTTTATTTTCAGATCACCGATCCATCATGGCCTTAATGATTGCATTGAATATTTAAGCTATAAATGACAAAAAATAAATTTTTATTAAATCTAGTTAATTCTTTTATGTTTTAATATTCTTATATTACAATTGCCAAATATTTATTTGTAGTTGATTAAGTTATTTTCTTTTTTGTGTATTTACAAACTTTATTTTGTGTATTTACTTTTGTTGAATATCCTAATTAAATTGAATTATCCTATTCCCAATTAAATATCCTAAGGCCGGCGCTGGTTGAAACCTCTTATGATAGTTTAAATATTTGATAATAATAAAGTAATAAGTAGTAATAATAGTAAAGGCTGTTGGTCTGTTGGTATTCTGTTACAGGTGCACTTGTATAGTTAAATTTTACTTGTTGTACTTGTTAACAATCTACTAAAATAAAATGATTAGCAATGAAAAACAATTTGACTTGTGTCATGGGGGGCCCGTACAGTATACTCTGCACAGGGCCAGAAATATCCTAAGGCCGGCGCTGATGTGATAGTTCGTGGAGCATATCATGCTCACAGTGAGAACCTCATTGCCTCTCTCCTGTGCAGTGAGGATGAGGAGGAGGGGGCATGAGGGGGTTGAGATGATCAAGAAGATCAGAGGTAAGTCTGAGTATGGAGACATGAGCCTGAGAACTCATAGAGTCCCTAAACTGAATTTTGATGCCACTTCTCCAATTACTCTGATTAATTGGGATAAGGAGAAACTGTATGATCCACTCTTCACTTGTAAAATGTCAAGAGGAGAAGTTGAGGAGCTTCCCACGTCTCCACTTGAAGTTGAGAACTTCTCAGTTCACACTCAAAGCTGTGAAAGAGCAGTCCAGGAAGTTTCAGCTGCAGCTCATGCCGTGTGTGGGCAAGAGAGAAGAGATGGTTTTGTTCGTGCTATGATCGATCACAGAGAATTGTTGCCAGTTTTCAAGTCAAAGCAAGACATTATGAACATGTTTTAGATCTCTACAAGAACTGCTAGACAAATGAAGATGCTTTCAGAAGAAAAAATCTCAAAACATTCAGGTGACCAGCATATTATTACAAGCTGGGGGTGGAGGAGGGACTTATACAAATATTAAAGAAGAATGGCAATTGTAAAAAAAAGGTTGAACGTCACAGCAGCTTGCGGAAAGGTGGGGGCACCTGCCATCACACTCAGTGATCCGAAAAGAAAATAAATAAAAATTGGTGGATGCGTTTCTAAAAAAAAGAAAATGCAAGACCAAGAAAGAAGAACAAAAAGATTCTGCCTGATGAAGAGAACAGCCGCGAAATGTGGTGTATAGGAGACTAAAAATCATACAATTCCTTAGTTTTGGGCCATTTTGGGTGATTTTGGTTATTTTAGGGGTTATGAACCACTTTCGCTGATCTTAAATGGGTCCAAGCCTGCCCCTAGAAATGCTTAAGGGTGTATGTGAACAATATGGAACATATGGAGGTCATGTGAGGCTACCAAGCCAAAAATCCAATTTTTCGACAAAAAAAGTGCGATTTTGAACACTTAAATGCGATTTTTCGCAAAAGTTGCAGAAGACGAACCTCTCTTAAAATTCAATTTTACATAGGAATACATACTGCTAATCTTGAAATTCCAAGTTTTTCAATATTCGACCTGAGCATGGATCTGTACATGTACATGTACATGGATCACGCCCCTACACTTACCTCATGATTTTACCATTTTTTGATGGACTCACTTATGACGTATACAAATTTCACCCCTTCCCAACACCCTACCAAAAAAATTCTAATCTCTATCGATTGTATCTACCCATAGTACCACCTTACCTTTTCCTCACCAAAGACCTTTCGGCAGTGCAGATTCCCGCAAACGAATAAGCAACTCTTTTGCCCTCGACTGAAACCAGTAATTCTTCCAACCAGTAAGTCCTGCTTTATCGACTTAATTCGTGACCGTCATGCCCCGGTATGTTCTTTCACAAAATTCCATTCCTCTAAAACCGTCAACTCCGAATTGGACCAGACATCTGGGTTTCTTTCGCGAATCGAATAGGACTACCGCTACTTTCGACTGTCCTTCAAATTATTCCCTCATCAAAATACCCACGGTTATCCGCTACCAATTGGTTGTTCCTTGCGTTCAAAAACCTTCTAAATATACAACCCTGATAAGGTTACCATTAATGACTCATACCCCTTCCCGTCGCAAATTAAATTTAAACCCGTTATACAAATCATAAATCTCTCCATGAAGCCTGTAACCATCCTACCCGAACTCCATGCTCCTAAATGGAATGATCAATTGAGTCATTTTAAAATTTCAGATGATAACCAGAATAACCTCTTACAAATACTACAACCTATAACAATTTTTTCAACATCTGCAGTTAGTATCATTATTGTGTGCGCTATTATCCTCGGTATATTTGTAGTAAAAAGATAATTCTTGGAACGAAGGAAAACAAGAGACATGAACGACGTGAAACTATTTATGCACGACCAAGAGTGCGTACCCAGACCACGTGAACTAGACTTAACCACCCCGACTTAGGTTTTGCATATAAATCTGTATTATAAAACCCATTAGTTATCATCTAGTTAGAAAGTTATAGTATTGTATCAATATTCTTGAGGGGGAGAGCCCTGTAAATATGAACAATGAATAATTCTTATATTCATTTATATAATTCTTATATAATTCTTATGTTATAATTCATATAATTGTTATATTCATTCGTATAATTCGTATATTTATATAATCCTTATATTCAGTGGTGGGATTCAACCGGTTCGCACCGGTTCGTGCGAACCGGTTCCTAAAAGGAAGAAATAAAGATTACAATGATAATGAAGTGGCGATTTGGAAATATTTAAAAGGAAATTAAATAAAGAATTTCAATAAAAACATTTTTTAGTTTTCATTTCTGACACGGAAGGGAGAGGAGAAGGGGGGAAGGGGGGGGAGGGGAGGGCGAACCGGTTCTTAAAATTTTTGAATCCCACCACTGCTTATATTCTTATGTATATTTATATTCATTTTGACATGGAGTCCAAAGTCGCATAACGATGACACGAGTTTAGATAAACTTTTGATTTGCTTTCTATTTTATTTCTGCTGAATAATTGAAGTATTTCTTTTTAAATTACTTAATAATTTTTTAGATTTAGCTTAATAATGTAATCTTGTTAAATTCTGTAATGTTCATTTTCTGAATACATTTTCTCTTCGTAGTAAAAGATGAAGTCATGTCTTGCTTAACGTTTAATTTTAATCCTTAAGCATTTAGTTTTTGTTCATATGCATGGTTAATTGTAATTCATAATAAAATGCATATTTCAATTTCTATTTTTAGTGAACTCGGCAGATCATGATAACATCAGATCTGTCAATATGCAGTTTAAAATAAAAATATGTCTTCATCTTCAAATATCTTGCTTATCGGCCTAGACGTTGCTACAGCTAAAATATTTACCTTATCTTAAAATTTTTTGCCAAATAATGCAGCCTATTGAAAATAAAAAACAAAACAAGTGAACATTAAATAATAATGATGTCAACAAAATATGTGTATATAAACTCATATAATTTTTAAAATTTTCATTCTGATTGTCTGATCTAACTTAGAGGTTGAACATTACGTGTAACATTTTAGCAGTAAATTACAGTAAGATAATATATTGGTCTTCTCCTTCGAGCCTTGCTCTCTTCAGAGAACTTAGTCTTAAATAGAGAAAAATAATTCCCCCGTACATTACAAGAAGAATCGGGGAAACTTCAGAGAATTTAGTAAGCTCCACGGAATCCTCCGATCCACTACAAGAAGAAATCGGAGAGTAGCATAAAAGAACCTTCTGCGATTCCTTGTACGGTACCAGATACTCCATAGTAACAAATTCGTTGCTCCCACCTAACGAGAACCCCCATCAACTTCGAACCGACCAAGACCATAGACGGAAGGGTTAACATATATATATATATATATATACACGCAACAAAAGTACTCGCTTATATATATATATATATATATATATATATATATATATATATATATATATATGCATAAAAAATAATACAGCTAGTAGAGAAGAATTCTATATACAACAAAATACACGTTTAATATATATACTGTGTATGTATATGTATATATATATATATAATGCATCGGAAATACACACTTAGATGTGTGTATATATATATATTTACCTGAAAAATAATACAGATAGCACAGAAGAATTCTATATACAATACATGTTTGATATATATATGTGTGTGTGTATGTATATATATATATATATATATATATATATATATATATATATATATATATATATATATATATAATACACACTTTAAGATCTCCAACGCTTAAATAAAATAAACTCACACGTAATCGAGTCCACAACTACATCCTCATTGCTTTGTACTACACAATAAATGTGATTTAACATTAATTTACCACTCAAGGCATGCGGATGCCTATATTCAATATAAATGGCTTTTAAATCATTTAACACTACAGTATTTTTGTACCCATTTTATAAATGGGAGTCAAACTAACACGCTCTTTAAACCCGGATAGAATACAATGAAAAGCACACACAAAGATGGCATCTTTTGTTACAACATCACCATTAAATTCAAGTTTATAAACACTCCTTTCCAAACGGGGGTTCATTCTTTCCGCGCCGAGCTTTTCAATCGCAAAAAGTTCTTCATAACTCATATCAGCAATTGAAGTATGATTCTAAATCGTGCCGACAACTGCGCCTTATATAAAGAAATAATTCTTCAGGGTGAACAGTGAAGGTGAGTTCAGGCCTGTACTGCTCAAGTCCTTTGCACCAAAGTTCAAGATATTTCGAGGAATGCGTACCTTCTAATTACGCGTCCATCTCCAAACCATTCTCACCTTGTTCGGCCCTACACTCGGTAAAATCATCGAGCAGGGAGGTGTACGCATATTCAAACACCGTATAAAAATAACGCATATCAGCAACACGTGCGTCTAATATAGGTTTTAGTTTGCGGAAGCCGATGACTTCAAACATTCTGTCGAGAATGAAACGGTTTCGCGTGGGAATAAGGGCGTTATTGTCAGCAGCATTTTTCCACATCAACCGTATATCAACTGGCGTTTGACGGTGCATCACTAATCTGTTCTCTTTTTGTGCCTACAACTAAAGGTATTTTATAACTGTCCTCGCCCCACTTCTCAACCACCACGAAGATTCTATTCATCTCCTCAACACTTAAATAAACAACATTCCGTTTACCAGAGTCTGAGTGGCTACACTTCATTTCAAGTACATAATTAAGAGCACCGGTATTACGCCTGAACACACACACACACACACAGACTTCACCACGGACACATCGTATACTGCATTGAGGATACTGCTCAACGGAAGCTACATCTTTTATTAGTTTTCTATTGTGAGAAGAGCACGTGCAGTCGGGTCAATCTCTGAGGTGATGATGAGCCGCCTGCGCGCTGTTTGGCTCGGCGGGAGGTATGAGGTGAATGAGTCATGCCAAGCGTTAGTGATTCGTGTACGGGGTTTTTCCAATATGAAAGAGCCCCTGGGCGTTGGTGAATCATATGAATATTTGTAACCCATTATACTGGGTAGGCGTTTAGAGAATTTTTCCATCTGCGATACATGAAGTAATATCGGCTTTAATATTTTATCACACACACTTCCCAGAATGCGCACCATACATCTTCGTTCAGGGGTATTCAACATTGAACTTTCTTGAAATATGCACATTAATTAACATTCCGGCGATCTATTTGATAGAAACATGTGTCCATACTTATCCAAGTTTTGTTTAACAAACGATACTCATCTCTAAACTCTACTAAAAACTCCCACAAGCCTTTAGCTAAAGGCACAAGCACAAGCCTTCAGCTAAAGTTCGGCGTGAAAAGAATGAACCCCCGTTTGGAAAGGAGTGTTTATAAACTTGAATTTAATGGTGATGTTGTAGCAAACGATGCCGTCTTTGTACGTGCTTTTGATTGTGTTCTATCCGCGTTTAAAGAGCGTGTTAGTTTGACTCCCAATTATAAAGTGGGTATAAAAGTAATGTTAAACGAATTAAAAGCCCTTTATATTGAATATTGGCATCTGCATACTTTGAGTGGTAAATTAATTTTTAATCGAATTTATTGTAAAGGCCTTCGTAAATCTGTGGTCAGAATTTAGTGATCTTAGCCTTTATATAAAAAATGGGGGTGCATCTCAATGAAATAGGCAATGGTAAGCTAGGTAGGTTAATCGATGAGAACGTTCGAAAGCTGTATAGGTCGAAGCCCTCTTTAAAAGTTGTGGGTCCGGGAAACGCCGGTCCGACGTGAAAAATAGTTTTTAAACGCTGGTCCGTGGTAAAAAATAATTGGATCACCTGAAGATCAGGGTCCCCAGCCTTCTGTAGTTAACCTTATAAGGTTAACTAACAAAAATATCACGACCTAACCTAACCAATCGTTAGGTGAACTGTACGCCCTTGACGATTGGTTAGGTTACGTCGTGATCTTTTCGTTAGTTAGCCTTATAAAGCTGACTAAAGAAGGCGGGGGCCGTGATCTTCAGGTGTTCCAAATAATTTAAACGTCTTTTATTGCAACGCGCGTAGTATTAGAAATAAATTGAACGAATTTAAGGCGATAATTTATCCCGGGAACTACGATACAGTTGATATAACCGAAACGTGGTTAAATATCGTGACTCGGGACCTGTTGGGGGAACTTGATACAGTGGGTTTTAAACTTTTTACTAATGATAAGTTATATAGGATTGGTGGTGGCGGTTTGTTGTACATTCGTAATTCCCTTAGGGCTATCGAAGTTAAGACAGATTTTCCGGCAGCAATTAATGCGATATGCATTGAAGTTAGGGCTTATACGATTAGCTTTAATTTCGTTGTTGTTAATTACGAGACTTTTACTGGGTTTGAGAATGATTGAGTTCATGGAAGGTAATTTTTTACGACATTTGGTTATCGAACCAACATGCGGTAACAATATTTTAGAGTGGCGATGACGAACGACGAAAATATAGTCGAATGTTTGGAAGTAGGTGAGAGTTTGGGATGTAGTAATCACCAAATTATTAGGTTTAAGTTATTCATAGGAAAGAGTAAGGATAGTAACGTAATAGAAGTCCTTGATTTTCATAGGGCTAATTTTGATAGTTTTGCGGACAGGATGAGAGTAGTGGACTGGGATAATTTATTTATGGGTAATGACGTAAATTTTCATTGGGAAGCGTTTAAAGAAAGTTTTTTGAATATCGAAAGGGAATTTATTCCTCGTAGGCCCAAGCGCGCTAGAAATCATGGTAGGCCCAAGTGGTGGACTAGGGAAATAGGTGAGTTCATAAACAAGCGGAACAGAGCGTATAGATTAATAAGCGCAATGGCACGGCAGCTAACTTTAATAGATATATCGAACTTAGATGTCAGGTTAAAAGATTTGTTGGAATGCTAAGCGTAATTTAGAGATACTTACAGCTGCGGATAGTAAGCATAATCCGAAAATTTTTTTTTTACTGCGTCGATAATTGTAAGCCGATAAAAGATAACAGGCCCTTTAGTGGACGCTAACGGTGATTTGGCTTCCGACGCTCAGGCGATGGCGGTTATTTTTAACAACTTTTTTGCGACAGTTTTTACCTTAGAAGACGTAAATAATGTCCCCGACGTGGACGATATCGTTCCATTTAGTAGCGAGACTATTTTGAATGAAATAACTGTTTACAAGGATGAGATTGCGCATTATATCGATACGCTAAAAGTTAGCAAGTCTCCAGGCCCTGACGAGCTTTATCCTAGACATTTGAAAGATTTGAAAGACGTTATCGTAGCCCATTAACAAAAATTTTTAATAAGTCATTGGAAGTGGGAATTATTCCAGAAGACTTCAAATTAGCTAACGTTACCCCATTTTTAGAAAAGGCGACTTCACAGTAGCTAGAAATTATAGGCCTATTAGCTTAATGTCAATTGTCAACAAACTTTTGCAATCCGTAGTTAAGGATCGTATCATCGATCACTTAGAAAGTCGCGATTTGATTAATAGTAGTTAGCATGGGTTTCGATGCCATAAATTTTGTTTAACTAATTGTTAGAGTTTTGTAACGAAATAGTGCGCGAATACGATAGGCAAAAAGTGGCTGATGTTATTTATTTAGACTTTGAAAATGCGGGAGCAAGTGTAGTTTACGTCCCTCTGACGCAAAAGGGGACACAAACTACATTAAGATCTTTCGGAGACATTTTTTAAATGAATCCATCAAATAAAACGTTAAAACTAACGAAAATATTACGACTTAACCTAAACGATCGTCAATTTATATATATATATATTTATTTATATATATATATATATATAATATATATATATATATATATATATATAAATTGACCATTGGTTAGGTTAAGTCGTAATATTTTCGTTAGATTTAACATTTTATTTGATTAGGTATACGCAGACAAAGTTGGGGAACGCAAACTACACTAGGGTAATATAGGAGAACGTAAACTACACTAGGATAATGTAGGGGAACGTAAACTACGCTAGGCACCAGAGGGAAGTAAACTGCACTACGCAACAAGTCTTACGAAGATAGAATTAAAGAGTTAGACTTGCATTCACTCGAAACTAGGAGATTAAGGGGGGTAGCTTATTGAAGTTTTCAAAATCGTTAATAAAATCGATAACGTAAATTTTGACAAATTGTTCATTTCCGATAATAGCAATACTCGTAATAACGGATTTAAATTGCGTGGCAGACGTTTCGTTCCTAACATCGCTAAAAACTATTTTACGTTTAAGTAATTGATAAATGGAATAATCTTCCCGCGTACGTCGTGAACGCTACTATCGTTAATATGTTTAAAAAGGGTTTAGATAGGTATTTTGAAAATATCAACGTCGTTTAAAATTAAAAAAACAAATAGCAACAGGAGCTCTGAGGGTGATAGTCAAGGTTTGAGTCTGTTGACGATTGATGCCAGCTTGTGATATGCTGATATGCCTGCGTTAAATTTATATTATTAAAAAAGAAATAATAAAATAAAAAAATATATTAGACTAACACGAACTTAGATGTAGCTCGTAGCGTAAACTAATCCACTTTTTATTATACGCTACATACTTTTTTTCTCATCCTCTCTTTACTTGCATGTCTGTAGTTTGCATGTATGACAGTGTTTTTTATAGTTAAGACTGTGTTTGTATCGTTTGTACGCGTTCTTATTTTACTTCTTTTCATCTTTCACCCCTTTCCTATTCTCTCCGACTATTTTCCCGATTTGTCGGCAGTGGCCGGCGGATGATGATGGTGAATCTTTCTCTCTCTCTTTCTGAATGAATGTTAACCCACGAATGATAAGTTTTGCTACTTACTTAACCCCTTATTCTCTTCTTTTAACCCCTACTCTCTTATTTCTATCAAGCTAACCTTAGAGTGGATCTTACGGTCTTTGTTAGCCTTAGCTTCTGTAGATCTGTGGATCTGTCGCTACAACTTCGCTGCGAATCTCATCATGATATGTTGGGATGTAGTGGTAGAAATACTTAAACTGTCCATAATCACAAGATTTACATTCTCTATCGCAGTGTGCGCGTACTCGGTATGATGTAACATGATATAATACCTCTTGTCACACCAATCAACAAGGTTCCCAACTCACACCCGCTATTTCTCTTCTGCATGTGTTGATTCTTTCATTTCACGACATATGTACTCTTTAGTACAGTTTAACCCTACAACATATTCCATTACATCGTTTTCTCCACGAAAGCCCGCAATGCTCTCACCAGAATATTCCTAGAGTATTTGGACATCGTTCTCCTCACTCTTCGCGCGATATAATGTGGCCTTAAAGGCTTCAAAGGATGGATGACTTGGGATTCTTTGAGTGTTCACCACATCTGTAGACTTTATCGAGTACCACTTCACGAATGTAGAATATGTAATATCAAAGGTAGCATCACTATTTTCCATCTACGCGAGTATTCTTCAACAGGTAAAATACACGTCTGAGAACCAAGGCTTGCCGAGGTCAACTGAACACGCAGGGCGGAGATATGTCCCACCAACTGGATTAGTAGTAGGAGTCACGTGACCCCTTTGATTGGACTGCACCATACAGTGGGCGGTGCTTAGATTTTTCCTGTGCACAAACACACACATATATATATATATATATTAGGATGGTCCATAATTTCACTTTAAAATTTTTAATGGTCCAACATGCTAATGTTATGGGCATTGGTGCAAGAAACAACATGGTTACCAGTTTTTGGAGTTCCGGTAATATCAGACACCACCCCACACACCCAATTTATATCGCATAGTAAAAAACTGAGTAAAAACGACATCTTTTAAGCATTTTTTTAAGATTAATCATATTTAATCTTAAATAAAAGCATACATATTGCATATCAATTTATTCAGAAATCAACTTTGCACATTTTGGTGTATAAATTGATTATTTATTCGTAATAGTATACATAGAAATGTTCTATAATAGCTGATTAAGCCAATATTTTATGTTTTTCAGATATCCAATGATGTATATAGTGTATGATGCATTTTTCACTTGGTTGATTCTAATCTTATTATAAATGAATATCATGGCTACTCCTAAGAAATTAAATATAAAGTTAAGAAAAAGCAGTTATGATCCAATTATTGGTAATCTTAAAGATGAACTGATTCCTACAGGACTATTCCAGCTACCATCCCAATCAGATGCACTTCAGCATTTCTATCATTTAAAAAGAAATAATATGGTTATGAACGATAAAGAAGAGGCTGCAACAGTTGTACTTAATAAAGTTAAAAATTTCTGGGACTTAGCTGCCATTAAAACGCAAGATATTTCCAAAAGCAGAAGACCAAAAGAAAAGATTCTGACTTTAGTTAATGAGTATGAAACACTGAAAAAACACAAAAACAGGAATACTTTCGAAGATAAAAAGGATATTTTTGTAAAAAATTAGATATGCTATTGGATATATCGGCAGCAGATGCTATTGAAACAATAATGAAAGACAGAATGAGAACAAGAAGAAACAAAAGCGAAGATATAAAATTCCTTGAAGATCAAAGAACTATTCGGAATATGTACGTCTCCAGCCTTGATAAGTCTTATGTAACTCGGACAGAAAGACGAAACCAAAGAATTCGACATGACGTACAGAGAAAAGAAAAACTCTTAGCAGACATGGATGCAGGACCCCGTGGTGAACAAATGAATATCCCACCTGATGATGACATTGCTATAGATAATGATGAATGAAAATGAAATGTTTAAAACCTTCAGATTAAATATTTGGCCAAAACTGGACATAACACTACCAACAAAAACACTAAAATTTAAAAATATCCAATTGAGAGCCAAAGCTTCTGAGGTAAAAGATTTTCTAAAAGATGCACTTAATTCAGCCAGTTCACCTCTATTTCCCAGAGGCGACTACAGAGAATGTGCCGAGGTTGCTCTATTACTTCTTGGGGAAAACGTCTCAAACACTGGTGTGAGATGGGCTAAGCCTGGGGCAGTACACTATGCGAGGTGGATGCCATCTGTATTGTATCCAGCAAAGATGTACGCATTCTCTGATCAAGCTGGGTATGATTCAAATATGATAGCAAAACTAGAGAGAATGTGCAGATTCAATTGACTCTACTATAGAAAACCTTGGTTGCTCGCTTCCGTCGCCTGTGATGCACCTGTCAACGATTTAAATCTTTTTAATGAACTCATTGAATATAAAAATTATGATCACGATGTAGCATCCAGTGCTCTTAAGGGATTAAATGGTCAGCTATGGTATCTGACTGAGGAACTAGTACCACTTACTTTGTTTTCCCGGCAAATTTCAGATGCAGAAAAAAGTCTGATTGCAAAGTCAATGAAGAAAGTCTGTCAAATCAACCCGCAACACCCTCCTCCCAAAGGTCAGCCAATCTTCCCTAAGCTAACAAATACAACTAAGCTGTGCCAGTTAGTTGGTAAGGGTTCTTCAATTGTTTTCCAATGCTTGGGTACTAGTGGTGACTGGCTAAATGACCCTGTTACTTCTTGGAAAAATTGCAAATCTTTCCAAGTTATGGAGAACTTTGTCAAAAATATGAAAGTTGTGAATGATCCTGCCGAGAGAGCAATCAAGCTGATTGAAGATTTCAAAGACAGAATTGTTAATGATGAATCACAAAAACAATTTCTGGTAAAGGTTATAGAGCAACATCGACACCTTCTCCCAGACTTCAAGAAAAAATCTTTGGCTGAAATGTATAATTATGTTATGTGAGCGTTTATTGTGTAATGTTATGCAGAAGTATTTATCTTTTTAATTAAACTTTGGTATAATTTTTTAATCATTGTAAAAGGAATTCATTTTTGTTTAAAAATAAATGCAAAAAAAAAGATGGGGACCTGGAATCAGGTTTGTTCCCACTCGAAATATACTGTAGCTGGCTTGATAAGATGGTCTAATTTCGAGCCCATCGCCACGAAGCTGCCTGAGATGATGCTTCAGGGTGGCGGTAACACCCCTAGAATATATAATTCATTAAAATAATATATTATTACCAAGAAAAAATATAGTCATATGTTTATTCACAGAGAAGCGGAAAAACTTTGGTTTTCTCAGTTAAATTTTTAGGTCCCATATAAATTGGCGGGTGGGGGGGTCTGATATTACCGGAACTCCAAAAAATGGTAACCATGTTGTTTCTTGCACCAATGCCCACAACATTAGCCCGTTGGACCATTAAAAATTTTAAGAAGTGAAATTATGGACCACCCTAATATATATATATATGAGAAAATAAAACGCTAGCTGAAACAGAATTTATTTTAAATGAAAAACGACTCTAATTCAGGATATATATATATATATATATATATTTATACACAACAAATATTTATGCATCATGGTACCCAAAGGGAACAGTGTCGTAGGTGCCAAGCACCTGGTATCGTTTCCTATATGTGTTACGACAAACCTTCTTACCCGTAAGTTCCTTCACACACCCTTATTTCTGTGCCCGGAATTTATGAGTTCCTACAACCAGGTGGGGTGGTTGGTCACCCTCATCTCCCTCATCTTGTAAGCTCACTAGATCTTTCAGCAAATCAAAGTTGACGATCTGGCGATTGGCATGGTTGAGCGTGATGCCTTTATCCTTCACGAAGTACTTGCTCTCCTCTCCCACTCTCACGCGTACCCTGTAAGGTTTTGGTCCTATTGAGACAAAAGAATCAGCGTAGGCGATACCTCCATACTTATCCTGGATCTCGTCAGTCAATTCTCCAAGGAATTCTCCAATAGGAGGCAAATATTCACCTTCCCTGTCCGTGAATATCACACTATCTGTATCTCCGTACAGAACCCCGTCGCCCGAGAGAATGCAACACATGCCATAGCTTGATACGTGCGTATGCTGTTGTGAAACTGGCTACGGGTATGTTTGTGACACGTGAAGTATCTGTAGCCAATTTGGTCCTGTGATATCTTATTATGTACGTATTACCCACATTCACGATCTCCATGACTTCTTTATCGTTGGCGTTTGCATAATCACAAACTTCGCTATAACTTCGAGCTAGATGGACGTTCCCCCTGTCTGTATTCTCAGCAAACTTCCCACAAAGGCTATTTAGGCAAAACTTTGCACTAAAGCGCTTGCCAGGGTTCCTCACAATTTGGCCACGTTCAAGTTGTATCCCATCACGATCATGGGATCGTTGAATATACTCCGATTTTTCATCTTCCGTCTCAACTACGGGGCTCCAATAAACCTTACCCCCCCAGCCCATGGCCTAAACCATTAGAGGTACAGTAAAACTAAACATACCTTACAAACGAGAATTTAATCCTGCATTTAATGAGAAACAATTAAAACTTGGTGTTCCCATCATTGGCTTCCAAGACAGCCTGAGTTCGCTTTGGGTAGCTTGCCAAAAGTGACGTGAATAGATCTTGATCATTACGCAAATTTGCTAAAATAGTTTCAATGTGTTGCGTCATTGTATCCTTCGAAAATCGATTTGCTGCAGGTTCTTGAAACAAGAGACATTTAACCTTGTCCTTTATAACTGATCCAATGTGTTCACAGACGTTCACGTCAGGAGAATTTCCTGGCCATTCTTCATTTCCAAAGAAATCGATCTCATGGTTCCGCAACAACTGTTGAGTGGCTAATGCCTTAAAGCAGGGGGCCTTATCGTGCAGAAGTGTGACCTCATCGACATCCATAACATTGTTTGGGTTTCTTAGAAAAGGAATAACATGCTGGGATAGAATAATACCACGAAAATACTGTCCATCCCAACTCTGACCATTTGGCTTCAGCACCCACATGAGCTTCTTTGCAGTGAACAAAACAAACACACCAAACAGTCTGGACTTTTTAATAATTCGCGATAATGTTCATTGTCATCGATTTCATCTGGTGTTGTGGCCACACTCGATCATTTGGTAGTTAGGGACGACGTGTTACGTAAACAAAAAATTCATCGGAGACAGCTAAATGCATGAAATCATCCACATCCCAATCTTCAAGATAATGGGCAAATCACATTCTGTCATCGATGTTAAGTTGAGTTTTTCTTGGCTTTGGAAGTTCATGCCAAGGCTTTAAACCTTGCCTATGACGGTACAGTCGAATGACCTCACCACTAACGATCTTTCCTCTCAACATTTCGATCTCTCTAGAAAGTTTAGCACAGCTGTTTTTCCGCTTACGCGTACCGCTTTCAATGATGTCCTTTGTTTCCTGAGAGAGTGGCAAATTTGGACGCCCAGATTTGGTTGTATCCATTTCACATTCATCCAAAGTTTTATTCCAATTTCTTTTGACGAAGTCCTCACTTCTTCGCAACTTTTTGGTAACCCATGAACGTGTTATAAAGGTGGCTCCAGCATCACGAGCTTCCCGAAATGTTATTGCTCGTGTGCGATGTATCACACGTTGCCTCTCCGAATCACCAATTAATTGAGAAGCCATTATATTATCACTTTATCAGCTAGAGTAATTTTAATACCTGCAATAAATAAAGAATTTTATATATTTTTACAATCACTAAAAACTATTTCGATATAAGTAAACATGTAAGGTGAAAATGGGGGGGGGGGCTAAGGTTTTTTGGAACCCCTTACTTGCGTGTATCCTGATGCTTCTACTTTATCCTTCAAAAAAGTATTTGTATATGGTGTGAAAAAGTTGGGAAGCTTCTGAAACCTCCACACTTCACATATCTTCAGTATTCTGTACCCGCGACGAATGGCTAGGGACAGCTCAGGACGTGTATATACGCCTCTGATCTTCAACTGGTTGATTGTGTGATTACAGGCTACACATTTCTCCTCTGCGCACTTCACACGCAGAGGGAACATGAGTTTGTGGTCTATAACAACGGGCAAGATTGGCATCCATAAGTCGCGAGGGGGAGCACATCTACGAAAGAAAGACCAAAGTAGTTCTCACTCAAATTAGCTGAGAACTCTTCGATGGTAGGCATGTCGGGGCCCACAAGCTTTTCAGGCGCACCTACGGGGTACGGATTGTTCTTCATCATGTAAGGGTATAATGAGCAGTAATCGTAGTTATGAATTTTCACCCATTCCGTAGCTGGAAAGTATAATTTGAAGGGATTTGTACGTCCTCCAAACAAGCTGTCACTGTATTTGAGGGGTTCTATCACTATTGTAGCCCTTATTTCTCTTCAGTAGCATGGGCTCAAAATGGGAGAGTGCAATGCAATGTTCCAAAGGGGAGAGCGAGATGTTGCAAGAGGTTATGCAACAGAAGAGGTAGGGGCCTTGCAACAAGTCAATGCTGCAAAGGGGGAGGGGTTTATGAAACAAGGGAGAGGGGTTATCCGCCAAGCCGCAATGAAGGGGGGGATCTTTGGGGTGAGAAGGGAGGATGACCTCCCCCAAAGAGGTAACCTTAACCTAAGAGAGAGAGAGAGAAAGGAGAAGGTGGGATGTCCTCATACCCAAAGGGAAACCCTAACCTATGCCGTAAACTAAGAAGGAGAGAGGAGTGTTCGCCTGGCTCCAGCCAGACGCATAATGAGTGTTCATCCGAGCGCCCGCTGTCATATAAGGTCCTAATCAGCCAGTTGGTTTAATCCGCCAGTTGGCTTAGAAGGCGTAAATGGTTGTTTGTTCAGGTGTACATTATTAGGATTGAGATGCCAGATTTCGCTATTTATTTAATTAAAGCATATATTCTTGACAGTTAGCTTAGAAATCCGCCAGTCGGTTTAGAAGGCGTAACCAGCCATTTGGTATACTTATAATTAATTAATATCATTTATATATACACAACCAAAAGAATTAAATAAAACACCATTACATCATTCTATTTATTTAGTCGAATTATTGGAATAATTTTCACCAAATATATAGAAAATAAGTATACAATAGTTCATTCTATACAAACGATGGAATATATATGATAAAAAAAAATAAAAATAAAAAATAATATAAGAAATATGGAGTATAACTATCAATATAACAGTACAGGAGATATATATATATATATATATATACTGTATATATTAGGGTGTCTCATTAATACATAGAAATTTTTTTTTTTCGATTTTCTCTTGCTCGCGAATGCTGCCCCGATTTCAATAGGCATAGAGGTTCTAAAAATCGAAAAATGATGGGAATCGAACAGTATTTAGAAGTCACTCAAGTTTAACACTTTCTTGTAGCTATTTAGGAAAAAAAAGAAATTTCTATCATTCTCTTATTCTCTTTATTTCTTAACAAAAATGAAAATAAACGAAATGCACCTTTCATTAATTGAAATAAGCGCGTATAAATGGATTGTTTTCATCATCAATCTGTCCTACACAACTTGATTTTACTCTTCAAGCTCTCCTTCGTCTTGACGGGGATCAACGTCTGGTGAGCCCGAACCACCTTGAGGACGAATTGCTTCTGCTTCTCATCACGCGTGATGGTGGAATTGAATCTTTTCATCAAAGCGATACTACGCTCGGCGGCGTCATTGACCACCTTCAGGGCTTTCACCCTCTTTTGCGCCGTGATCCAATCCTGGTCATTGATCCAATCCTCTGGATCTTTCATGAGGAAGGTGGGAGACTCAGATTCTGGAAGGATCGCGCGGAAGAAGACTTCTTTTGTTCTCCGGGTGACGAAGAGCTCGATGGATTGCTGTGGATTGAAGTTCTTCGGATCGATCCGCTTGAGTCCTTTCTTCGTGGCGGGGGATTGAAGTCGTTGGACCATCTTTAGCTTCGTGTCCTTTGGAATGCGGTCGTCAAAGAAACCAAGCCCCACGAGATCCTCTGAGAGGTACCACAGGTGCCTTTTCAAGGCCTGGATGCCGTGTGGCTGAATTCCTTGTCAGGGTAGGCCTCGAGCAGGCGAAGGAACTCTAGGTCGTTCAGTGGAGCTCGATTCGAGACCATTGCCTCATTCCACTGCTTCACGTACGCGAGGGAGATGAACAAACACAGCCGCCGAAGTCCTCCTTCTTCCCTGGCTGTCAGGTCCAGTTGGTGACGGAACATGAAAATCTTGAGGGCATAGATGGCTTTGGCCATCCATCTGGCGTGGTGATAGGCCCCAGGCTGACGAAATTCCCCCTGGACCTGACCGCCAAGGAAGCGGTAGGAAAGGATGAGGAGTTCACGGTAGTCTTCTCGGGGATGTGTGCCGTGGGAAAGCGTCTGCTGCAGGTATTTCTTCATGGAAGACGCTTGATTTGCCCAGTTGTCAGTTGTTGTGGGATTGCTTTCGTCACCGATGGACAAGAATGACCCTTTGTCAATGGAGGCCCACCGCTGTTGAAATCTTTTGAAGAGGAGAATGTCAGGGGAAGAGGACGGCCCCAGACATCGCACGAAGACATCCTTGAGTAAGATCTCCAAGACGTGGTGACGGCAAGCCAACCACAACATGGGACGGCCAAACTCCTGCTCAATGCGAACGCAAGCACCTTGGATCATCCCAGCGTTCACAGCTGTGGTGTCGAATCCCAGTCCAATGATTTGCTCCGAAATGCCAAAAGCCTGGACTTCCTGGAGTACGGCTGCAGCCTGTTCTTTTCCAGTGCCGTCCACCGCAACGGGTACACCAAGAAGCTCTTCGACTCCATCGCCCGTCACCACAACAGCAATCCGGTCAACCTCCTTCTTCTCCTTGGCGATATCTTCCAACAGTTTCCCATCCCAGTGCAAGACTAAAGGACCAGAAGCTTCGAACTTTCGGGTCAACTCTTCTCCCACTTCCTGGAGTACGGCTGCAGCCTGTTCTTTTCCAGTGCCGTCCACCGCAACGGGTACACCAAGAAGCTCCTCGACTCCATCGCCCGTCACCACAACAGCAATCCGGTCAACCTCCTTCTTCTCCTTGGCGATATCTTCCAACAGTTTCCCATCCCAGTGCAAGAATAAAGGACCAGAAGCTTCGAACTTTCGGGTCAACTCTTCTCCCATCTCCTTTCGGATCTTGTTCCGTGTTCGATGAACAGTTGCTGGCGAGATTACCAGGTCATCCAGGTCATGACCCAAACTCTGAGCTGCTGCTGCAAAGGACGACGTTGCTTGTCTCACGGACATGTTGTCGCGATCCAAGCAGCGATGAGATTCGGGTCCGTGAGGGCATTCATTCGCCTTTTCTTTTGAGTCTGGGCCTTGCTGGTGCTGGGCGCTTGGTACGTCTCGTCGTCATCATCCTCGTCTTCCGTGTTCATTTCAGTGCTGCTACCATCCACCTCCAAGATCGCTACCTCCATGAGCTGTGTCACCCCAGCATCCCATTTACTCTTCCTAGCCGTGGCTGCAAGATCCCTCTTCCGCTTCACAGCTTTCTTCTTCGCTGTCTTCTGGTCCACCCCCGCAAGACTTGACGACATCCTGTCTTCCCTCTGCGAGGTGAGAAAATCCTTGTCCTCCTGAGGGACCTTGGAGGAGGATAGCGCGGAGGAGTGAGCCACGTCAAACACGTCTTCCAAATCCGACTTGAACATCCCTCCTTGTACCGGTAACCCTCTTGCGGCTTTGTCCTGTTCTTCTTGAGTGCGTCGTAGGTATCGATCAACTTCGCCTGCTTCTCCCCTGCGTACTTCTTGGTGGTAGTTGGTATGTTGGCCTTCTCCCAGATGGGCCAGATGGTTTCCACCACCAGGCGAATGCTCTCCGATTTGGTCTTCCTTCCCTCTTGGTCTTGGTGGTGGTGGAAGTAAAGGAGCAGGCATTGCTCCTTCGATGGAAGTCGTGGACAAACAATCGCTGCAATTGGGGCCTTGTCCAGCAACCACAACTGGTTTCCTGCTCTAGTAACCATCACCTGCGAAAGAGAAGAAAATCTTGTATAAGTGAAACAGAAGTGGCGAACTTGAGTGACCCCTAAAAATCCTCCTACAGCTGTCAAATTTTGTGATAACAATCCTTTATAAAGGTGTAATACGGGCAAGCGTCGCCCCGACCCGAAATCCTCCATTCGTATATTTGAGACACCCTAATATATATATATATATATATATATATATAATATATATATATACACAATTATATTAAATAATTAAATATATTGAAAATGAATATACATCAAAATGCATACACTTTATGTTCTACTGCGCTTAACTAAAACACTAAACTCGCACGTAATCGAGTCTACAGTCAAATCGTTATTGATTTGCACTACGCAGTAAATACGATTTAACATTATTTCACCGCTCAAGTTATAAGGATACCTATACTCGATATAAATGGCCTTCATATCGTTCAATACTATTTTTGTGCCCACTTTACTTTCGGTTGGCAAGTTATCTTTAAACACGGCTAGAATATATTCAAAAGCACGCACAAAGAGGTCATCGTTAGCCACAACACCATTATTAAATACAAGTTTAAAACACTCCTTTCCAATCGATGGTTTATTCTTACCGATCCGAGCTTTTCAATCGTGATCTCATCTTCACAATGCATAGCGGCAGTTGAAATAATCTTCTAAGTCGTAACGACAGCTGCTCATTATATAAAGAAATAGTTCTTCATGGTGAACGGTGTAGGTGAGTTAAGCCCTGTACCGCTCTAGTTCTTTGTTCCAAAGTTCATGATATTTCAAAGAGTCTAAACCTTTTAATAATTATCCAGCTCTCGGCCATTCTCGCCTTGTTCAGTCCTACACTCGGTAAACCCGTCGAGCAGAGCGGTGTATGATTATTCAAGAACCGTATCAAAGTAAAGCATATCCGTAACATGCGCGTCTAATATAGGCTTCAGCTTGCGGAAACCGACGATTTCAAACATTCTGTCGAGGATGAAAGGGTTTCGCGGAGGGACAAGAACGTTTTCATCAGAAGCATTCTTCCACATCAGTCCTATATCAATGCATGGCTGATCGTTATTTATACACAAGGTACAAACAATGGCATATGAGGGGGCATCACTAATCTGCTCTCTTCTTGTACCTACACATGCAGGAATGTTATAATGATCCTAACTCTACTTCTCAACTACCACGAAGACTCTCTTCATCTCTTGAACACTTCAATAAACAAAATTCCGTTTACCAGAGTTTGTTTGTCTACAAGTCGTTTCCAGTACATAGTTAATGGCACCGGTTTCACGCCTGAATACACGCAATGAATTCGTCACGGGCACATCGTACACGGCATTGAGAATGCTGCTGAAAGGAAGTTCCATCGTATTCGAGGAGTGCAGGTCCACTCGGTTCAAGGTCTCAGATGACTAAGGGACACAGGCGAGCGGATCGGTTCGACGGGAGAAGTGAGTTACACCATAAGTTGATGAATCGTGTACAGCGTTGTTCCAACGTGAAAGACAAAACTTGTAACCCATTATACTGGGTAGGTGTTTTGAGAAATTTTCCGATACATGAAACAATATCAGTTTTAATGTTTTATCGCTCCCGTTCCCCAGAATGCGCACCAGACATTTTTGTTCAGAGGGATTTTCACGAACTAAACATTTTATTCAAACTCCGGCGCACTATTTGAGAGAAACATATACCCATATTTTTCCTTTCTGTTTAGCAGACGATACTCGTCTCTAAATTCTGTTAAAAACTCACGCAGGCCTTTAGCCACAACCTCACTACGAACTCTTCATGATATATATTAATGTAGTGGTAAAAATACTTAAGATTCTCCATGATGACAAGATTTACATTCTCAGCCGCAGAGTACGACTACTCGGTATGATGCAACATGATATAATATTGCTTGTCATACCACTCATCAACAAGACTCACTAACCATAACTCACTAACTCTACTTATTTTAGGACTGTCAGGTACAACGTATCTCCCCATCCATAATATAAGGGGCCTTTATGCGAGTTATGATAAAACTCGAAAATATGGACGACATCATGATTTGTGCAAGGGGTGTATCGAGTTTACGGATGATATAGTGAAACATTGTAAAGATTGCGACATGGTATATGCGCAGTGTAAAAGCTCCAAATATGAAAGCCGTTTAGTTGAAGCTGAGAAGAGAGATTGTGATGTGTGGAGACGCACATTTTTAAATAATAACTGTTTTGAGCTCCATAAGTTAATTGGCACGTGCAGGAAAATGAGAATCTGTGAATGTGGTACGTTTCGTATGATGGATAATTGGGGGAATTTCAAGCATAAATGTGATGAAATTCACTGTTCTACATGCTATGAGAAATATAAGGCGGTTGGAGTAAAGCATGTATGTTATATGAAAGACGCTAAGCCAAAAAATAGCCCTTGTATAACTGTGTACTACGATATAAAAACATACACGAACGCTGAAACCAAAGAGGTTGTTCCACATTTACTTGTAAGCCAGACTATCTGTGATGAGTGTATGGAGATCGAGTGTGATGAGTGTCAGAAATGTGGTAAACGAACAAAAGTTTTTTAAACGATTTCCCACGATAGCACTGTGAAACTCATTGTGTCCAATATTGTCAAATTAGCAGACAAGTTCAAAAACATAACTGTGTATATTCTTGCCCATAACGAGCAAAATTTGACACACCGTTCCTTTATAAGGAGTTGCTTGAGCACGAGTCATCCGAGATATTTACAGGTGATCCCTTAAAAAGAAGAAGCAAACTTATACAGATGCAAATAAGAGGTAATGTACAGTTTAAAGACACTTTATTTTTCACACTTTGTAAATTGGCAAAGCTACCCAAGGTGATGGGCGTAGCCGCTGAAGTTTGAAAAGGATATTTCCCTTATACATTCTCACTAGAGAAACTTTAAATTACGTACGACTATCTCCACCCAAATATTACTTTAACTATGAATGTATGAGTACAGATGAAGGTGAAGATTTTGACCGCTACTACATTAATTTTAAAGAATCTAAGCCTTTAGAAGGATGTACATAGACCGTTTCAAATGCGATCCGTTGCAAGTCGCAACCGTGATCGCCTATTTATGTTTTACGGTGTTCAAGAATAACTTCATGCCTAAAGACACCTTAGCCGTCATTCACAGAAACAAACCCCGCAGTTATGGACGCAAGGCTATTTACTGGCTCATACACATACTGCAGCAGACAGGTGTATACATAAAGCATGCCCGCAACACGGGGGAAGTACCCATTAAAGTTAATGGTCGTGTTTTTTAGGTTGATGGTCTAAGCGAAAACCGTGCCACTGGTGAGAAGACTGTGTACTCCTTTAACGGTTGCTGATGACACGGATGCTCCCGTCCTGAGTGCGGAATCGTAGGAGATATCCACGGTAGATCTCCTGCCGACAGTCTTGCATGGACCCGCACCGGCGATCAACTTATAGCTCCCAGTTCACTCACAAGTTCTTGTGGGAGCATGAGTATGATGCACGGATGGAAACAGATGGACAGTACCGTGAAGAAATAAACATCATCAAGCGTTCAATGGTGCTGGATCCTCTCAAATGCGGTGATAGCACAAAAATAGTATTGAACGATATGAAGGCCATGTGCATCGAGTATAGGTTTCCCTATAACTTGAGCGGTGAAATAATGTTAAATCGTATTTACTGCGTAGTGCAAAGCAATAATGATGTGATTGTATACTCGATTACGTGCGAGTTTAGTGTTTTAGTTAAGCGCAGTAGAACATAAAGTGTATGTATTTTGATGTATCATATATTTATTTTCAATATATTTAATTATTTAATATAATGGTGTATATATATATATATATATATATATATATATATACAGTACTGGCCAAATTATTAGGAATTTTTTAAAAATTTCATTTTTTGGTATAAAATGTTAAATTAAACCAATTTTAAACGTTGAAAAGTTATTTATTTCTACACAAGAATACATGGTCATTATTTAGCAATATTTAGTACTTAGTTTGACCCCCCTTAGCTGCCTTAAGGGCTGCGACACGCTTCGGCATGCCATGAATCAATTTTTTGCATAATTCCTTAATACGTGTAGAGTGAAACCAGACTTGAATAAGTCGCTCTATGAGTTGGTGTTTTGTTGTTATCGGCGTTTCATGGATTACGTCCTTTAAAATACACCATAAACTTTCGATTGGGTTCATGTCTGGAGAATTTCCAGCCCATGGGAGCAACCGAACACTATTTCATGACACCATTTTTTAACCGACTTTGCCGTGTGGCATGGAGCTGAGTCTTGTTGAAAAATCCAACGTCTATTACCATACCATTCCCTTATTTGAGGCAGTAGACGTCTTCTTAGTACTTCTATATACTTGACTTGGTTCATATTCCCCTCAACAATGCTCAAACGACTAGTTCCATGCACAGAAATTGCTCCCCAAACCATGATCTTTTGTGGAAATTTCACCGTTTTCATCAGACACTCAGGCAAAAATTCTTCTCCAGGCCTCCTTCTTACACTTTGAACACGATCGTCAAGCACGGCAATCGTTGACTCATCGGAGAACACCACCTGCAATCAAAGAAAGCCCTGTGAAAGAGTCAGTGCATAGCGTATGAAGTACAGCTAAAACGAAGTACAGTAGACTTGCTGCTTTACAGATATTTTTACTGCAGTTTTATCACGTACTGTAAATACACTTCTATGCATACTGTATTTACTGTATTAACATTCTATTTAATGTTAAATATTATCTTACCTGTTCCCAATCCTCACTAGTCCAGTTAATGTGTTCCTTTGCCCATGCAAAACGTGCCTTCTTCATAGCCTCAGTGAGCCTGGGCTTCTTCCTTGGGCGGTAGGCTTTGAAGCCGGCAGTTAGAAGCCTCCTGTTGACTGTCTACGACTAATATTGATGCCATCAGCCGCTAGACTACTGGAAATGTTTTTGCAAGTAGCTCTTCTATTTCTAAGAGACAAAATTGCAATCTGTCTATCAGTTCTTGGAGTCGTTACCCTTTTTCTGCCGCATCTTCCAACCCTTTGGGGCCTACATTTTCTCCAAATACCATTTTTTTCTTAATACGAAGTACTGACTGTGGTGAAACATGGAGTTTGGCAGCGATTTCCTTTTGTTTAAATGTAGAAGAAGTTAATAAAACCTGTATTTGCCCAATTTTCCGTGGACTCAAGTCATTCTTTCGCCCCATTTTCAAATTCACTTAAAAACTGTAACAAATAATTGCCGAAATTGGGTAAATACACTATTTAAATTAAACGGTAGTTACAATGACACGTAAAAGAAAGAGAAACACACCCGCATCGCACGACAACCAAACGACAACTGACGAACAAACACGCTTCGTTCGACTAAAGAATTATGCAAAAAATTGATTCATGGCATGCCGAAGCGTGTCGCAGCCATTATGGCAGCTAAGGTGGGTCAAAACTAAGTACTAAACTATTGCTAAATAATGACCATGTATTCTTGTGTAGAAATAAATAACTTTTCAACGTTTAAAATTGGTTTAATTTAACATTTTATACCAAAAAATGAAATTTTAAAAAAATTCCTAATAATTTGGCCAGTACTGTATATATAACTAATTTTTTTTTCCTCTACTGTTATATTGATGGTTATACTCCATCGTTTTGTATTTTTTTAATTTCATTATTATATATATATTCCTCGATCGTATTTCTTATACTATTATTATTTTTTATTTTATTTTTTTATCATATATATTCCATCGTTTGTATAGAATGAACTATTGCATATTTATTTTCTATATATTTCATGAAATTGATTCCAATAATTCGACTAAATAAATAAAATGATGCAATGGTGTGTTGTAACGGCAAATTTGTGTGCTGAAATCTCTTACGAAAAGAGGAGCAGAAATTTTAGTTTTAAGATTTTGTTGTTTAAATATCTAAAGCAAGGTAGTTTAGATTATGGTTATTGAAGAATATCAATAGGTTTCTTGTTACAGGGTTAAAAATAGAAAATTTTTCAGATTGTTTAACGTTCGTTCGATTTTTATTTTTGTATTCTCACGTTAATGGTATAACCCAGGACAGCCTCGCGGTAGAGATTTATGGTAGGGTCGAAGAGCGGCCCTAGCTTCAAAGAGAAGGGAAAACAAGCTGGCCGGGTTCAGATGTAAAATGGCTTGTTTTCTCTTCGCTTCGTAGTTAAACTTTTGTGAGACAAACTTCGGATCCACTTGTTAAAGTGGACCATGACGTTGGTCATAAATTTGAGAAACCAAGTGGCTTCGAAGAAAGAACTATTTTAAGTTGATTTTTAAGGAAAAGGAGGCGCTTTGTTTTTGGAAGGGAATATGAATACCCAATCAAAGGACAATGATTCTTGTAACACCCAGTGAGGAAAAAGAGAAGCTCCTTCTTTCCATATGTATTGATGAAAGCTTTCGTAGGGACGACCTTATGTAATGAAAATGTTTTTGGTAGGTCATTCAGAATATTGTAAGGCGGAGTCCTTGAAATTTTAAGGTGTAACTTAGATTTCTAAGTTAATTGTAGCTCCGTCCCCGAAAGTTAAAAGTGGCTTGTAGGAACAACTTTAAAATCTGTGACATGTTTGAAAAATTTCTAAGTTGATTTGAAATTGTCTGACGTTGAAATTTTCTCACGCTGAATTTCCTGTTTTCGCGAACTTATGTGTAAGAGCTTGATTGTTAGCGACCAAAAAAGAACTTTGTAAAATTTCTTTAAATTCAATTGCGTTCACATTAAATGTTAAACTCGTAAATTTGCGACATCTGAGGTTTCGTTAGGGAATAGTATCTTGTGTTGATCTTGTTTCCGTGGAAACCCGGAAAGTTAGTGCATGACCATTCAGTTATTGTGAGAAGTAATCTAATTTATTTGACGGGCTTTTTTCCTGGAAAATTCTGCGGAACTCGCGCGGAACTATTGAGTAAATTTCCCAAATTTTTGTAAGTAAACTATTTCTGTAAACTTCTTAGATTACGAAATTTGAATTTAGTGCTGTTTCTAAAGTTACACGCAAATAAAAAATGAACCCGGTATAAATGCTTTTTTGAGACTTAAATACTTGCAAGCATTTTCTTTAAATTCAGAATTTGAATTTTTTTAACAAAATTTGTAATCGCACATCCGTACATTTCTTTCAATTTATGTCTTAATTGGAGTGAAATTAAATAAAATTTATAAGAGGGAGTGTGTCGTTTCTATGCTACCTTGCAATAGGCCTCTCTTGTAAGCTGAAGGTAAATTAACATTGAAAGTTTGAAATTCAAAGTGGGCTTCAAGTAAGCCAAGGGAAACTACGCGTATAAAATTGAAAGGCCATCCGAGTCGATAGGCAGAGTCATCCTGAAATAACGAACCACGCAAGTACGAAATAAATCAATCGGAAAAGGGTGTGCACCACATAAATGAAGGGGTTGCGCACAACAGGTGTTGTATTTAATTCTTTTGGCTGTACATATAAACGATATTAATTAATTACACTGGGCAACACGTATTTTATTGAATGATATCTGACACTTGATTCTAGGTAATATGGGTGCGCTGAATACGAATTTCAACTCGGTTTGGCTCTATCAGGTCCTGATTCTTGTCGACAGCCTATGTGCCATTTTCCAGATTTTTCAAATTAGGACTAAAAAATTAAGTCATGTGTTAAATTTTTTTTTCAAGTTTAATGAATACAAGCAGTTCAAACTACAGTAAAATTACATTATAACGATAGAAATTACTTAAAATAAAAAAACAAACAGATATGAAGCTTTCACTGTGGCAAACATTTTCTTTTGTAAGACTTTCTAGCGTATTTGCTTCTTTTCAGGAACATCTTCAACTAATTCTTGAGTTGGCAGACCCTTAAATTTTGGAATGGGGATCTCATTTGAATGTAGCACAGGTCGTATCGCGGTGTCGAAATTTGGGTACTCGATACAATGTTTATTTTTCTTAGTGAAGCCCGAAGTCTTGACAAAGCAAAGGTAGCAATCGGTCTCGTGGTTAGTAGGCTCTCGCCACACCTGATATGGAAAAAAAATTGTAAAGCGTTAACAAAAGCGACGAGAGACTTGTTTTTATGAATTTTATCAAAAGTTATCACCCAAACATTTAACATTTCTGTGTGTTTCAACCTTATGCAATATTTGAGATTCTTATAAACATTTTCTGTAAATTTTTGTTTATGTACCTAAGTTACAATTACATTTAGGTAAGTTACAGTATACTAGTGATTAAATTACGTAGTTTTATGAAATCATAAACTTACCATCGGAACTCCAAAAGGTATTTTTGAATCCGAACCCTTCGTCCAATGTCGCAGTCTTTCAATGCATATAGTGCAGGCTTTATGTGGAGCCAACGATTTATCTTGGTCCCCCAGTTTTATGCCAAAATAAGCTAAGTAAGCTCTTTTTACGAAGTCAGTTATATTTGCTCGTTGATGTGGAAGTGTAAAATTTCCAAATATATAACAGAAGGAATCAGGGTTGTTTTTGCATTTGAACTTTCTAGTGCTTGATGACATATTGCTTGATTGTTCTGCCAATTTGTAAAGGTATTTAAAGCCCTTAATTCATATAAATTTAAGAAAATCTGAAATATAAACACAAAAATTAGTTTAAATAGGTACTTATTATGAAATAGGTACTTACAATCTATGAAATTAAACTAGAAACACGGATGAGTAGGTACAATATAAATTACGTCTAATTAAATCAACTATATTAAATCACGATGACAAAATTACTCACTAAATCATATGCCAATTCAAAATTATGTTAATGCCCAAACTTAATTAACTAACTCAACTGACTGACTGACTGACTGACTGATTGAATTGACTGATTAACTCTGGAAACGAGTCGCTTTTATATATTTTAGTTGTCCCTCTAGAATACTCTACAGAGAACAGGAACGCTCGAGAAAATTTTAGAATTCTATGATATTTTTAGCTTAATTTACTAATATTAAAATGGGTTAAAAATGACAAAATTAAAAATATTTTTAGGGTGTTACATATAAAAATATACATAATACAACAATACCATAACAATAGGTACAAATACCTAGATAAAAACCTAGTTGCATAATGTGTAACTGCAAAAAGACAGCGAGTATTGAGAAAAAAACCTTTTTATGAATACGACGAAAGAGGAGGGGTGTTGAGCAAAATCAGGACCTGATAGAGCAAAACCGAGTAAACATTCGTGCTTAGCGCACCCAAATTACTTAGAAGTAACTGTCAAATCTAATTCAATAGACAAAAATTTGAAATTTGTTCCCCAGTGTTATATGTATACCAAATGGCTGGTTACGCCTTCTAAACCGACTGGCGGATTTCTAAGCTAACTGTCAGGAATATATGCTTTAATTAAATAAATAGCGCAATCTGGCAACTTAACCCTAATAATGTACACCTGAACAAGCCATTTACGCCTTCTAAGCCAGATTAAGCCTTCTAAGCCAAGTGGCGGATTAAACCAACTGGCTGATTAGGACCTTATAAGACAGCGAGTGCTCTGATGAACTCTCATTATGCGTCCCCTTTGGGGGATGAGGACATCCCAACTTCTCCCCCAAAGACCCTCCTCCTTCTCCTTTCTCTCTCTCTCTCTTAGGTTAAGGTTACCCCTTGGGGGGAGGTCATCTTCCCTTCTCCCCCAAAGATCCCTCCCCCCTTCATTGCAGCTTGAGGGATAACCCCTCCCCCTTGTTGCATACCCCCTCCCCCTTTGCAGTATTTACTTCTTGTAAGACCCCGTTTTGTTGCATAACCTCTTGCAACATCTCCCTCTCCCCTTTGCAACATTTATAAACATTTGCCACATTGCATTGCACTCTCACATTTTGCGCCCACACTACTCTCCGCGATTCTGTTCTTCGGTTTCTAGACAGGCATCATATTCGTGCTCCCACAAAACCTTGTGAGTGAACTGGGAGCTTATAAACTGGTCGCGGGTATGGTTCCATGTTAGGCTATTGGCGGGAGATCTCTCATGGGTTTCCCCTGTGACGCCGTACTCAGGACGTGGGCATCCATGCCACCAGCAGCCGTTAAAGGAGTACACTGACTTCTCACCAGTGGCGGGATCCACACTTTAACACTAGAAAGACCACATGCGTCAAATGACGCTATTTTTATTTTTATTTGCCTATAAGTCTAACCCTTTAGGCTTCATACCTCATCTTTCGTGACTTTTAATATTTCAATTGCATCTATTTTCATGGTCAATTTCATCTTTTCATCTGATACAGAAAACCTATGAGAGAGACCACTACCCTGAAGGACCAGGTGCGTCAAATGACGCATGTACAATATATGGCTCTATTTTATTTGTTTGTTCATTTCGTCAATATATTCCTGTCTAATAACCATTTCTTTCCCATTTCAGATAAATAAATATATAAATAATAATAAATAACAATATAGATAAATATAATAAATATATAATGCTATGTCCCGCAAAAGACTCTCTGCAGAGCAGGCATTGGAGCAACTTCGAAATATTCCATCCGATGCCTCTGATTGTGATGCATCAGACAGTGAGTCAGATGATATAGTGAATGCTGCAGTTCAGGCAGCGGCTGAAACTGAGTCTTCTTCTTCCTCTGAATCTGGCGATGAGGAGCATACTGTAACTTTACCCACTCATGGCAATCATCGTAGACGAGCCCGTGGGCGAGATAGTCGTGGGCAAAGCCGTGGTCTTCGACGAGATCAAGGTCGTGGGACACGTCCTGGACGTAGACAAAGTGATAAACCCGCACAAGGTGGCAGTGGAGCAGATGCAGTGGGTGTTGGAGAAGTTATAGGTAAAGATGGATCATCTTGGAGGTGGGCTGCCGCATCGCAGACTATGCGAGGACGCCTGCAACAACAAAACATTGTACGGATTCGTTCTGGTCCTACTGCATATTCCACAGCACGTGTGATCAAGGATAGCCCACTTTCATCATTCAGAATTCTCTTTGATGAACCAATGATGAGAAACATCCAAAAGTGTACAAATGCTGAAGGCCAACGAGCTACAGGTGATCCCAACTAGTCTGTAACATTAGATGAATTGGATAAGTTCATTGGTCTTGTCATTGGTGGACGTAACTTACCCATCAAGAGTACGTGGAATGGCTCCTGGGGATGTCCTATATTCAACAAAACTATGCCACGCAATCGATTCTTGGAAATCATGAAATACCTTCGTTTTGATCTGAAAACTGAGAGGCGGCGAAATCTAGCACAAGATAAGTTTTGTTTGGCATCACAGCTATGGTACCCTTTCATTGACAATTGCCAAAAGGCGTTTATTCCCCATCAATATGTCACGGTAGATGAGCAGATGTTGCCTTGCAAAGCACGCTGCAAATTTATCCAATACATGGCGAACAAGCCGGACAAGTTTGGCTTGAAGTTTTGGATGGCAGTAGATGTGGAGAATAAGTATTTGTTCAATGGCTTCCCTTACCTTGGAAAGGATGATACCAGAAATGCCGATGTTAGCGTGGCTACTGATGTAGTATTGAAACTGTTGACTCCAGTGTTCAAGCAAGGTTACAACGTCACCTGTGACAATTACTTCACATCACTGGACCTTGCTATACGACTGGCACAGAAAAAAAGCATCATAGTTGGTACAATCCGCCAAAATCGCAGAGAGCTTCCTGAAGAATGCAAGGCAACCAAGCAGCTGCACGAAACTGAAGTGTTCAAATATACAGGACAGACTGTTGTGACCCTCACTTCTTATCAGTGCAAAGCATCCAAGGCTGTGGTTCTTTTGAGTAGTCTCCATCCCGATGTTCAAATACCAACAGAAAACAACCCGAAACAAAAACCAGAGACTATTCTGTTTTATAAAAAAAAACAAGGTGGGGGTTGATGTGATTGATCAAATGTCAAGGTCCTATTCTGTGAAAGCAGCTAGTAGGCGATGGCCAATTCATTTTTTCTATAATGTGCTGGATATGGCCTTGATCAACAGCTGGATCATCTACAAAATAGTGTGTCGCTCCAACATTAGCCTCAAAGAGTACATTCAAAGGGTCAGCGAGGAGCTTACTAACAACTCTCCCCTTGGAATTCCTGAGGCTTTCGCAGTAGTGGATGTAGACGATGAAGCTGAGAATGCTGCTACTCCAGCCAAAGTGCGTCGTACATGCTGATCCACAAAATGTAGAAACAGAATCGTTGATCTGTGCAGTGTCTGTAGAAAGCCAGTCTGTGGCAAGTGTGCGACCAAAAAGTGTAGAACATGTGCATTATAAACACATAACTGATACATACTTCTTAATAATAAAAAATTAATTACTGATAAATTGTCATTTTTTCTTTTATGTAATATATATTATTCTTGCTAACTGCAGTTTTCTAACCTGTGGAAGGGTAAAAATTTTAAAAAAACTTGCGTCAAATGACGCTTTCCGGTCCTTATAGGCAGTTGTAAATCTCGGTTCTTCTACTCTTAAGCCATCCACTCAAAAACACGGTCATTGACCTTGATTGCCACTTCCCCCGTGTTGCGAGTGCTTTATATACTTATATACTTTATATACTTTATACACTCACATACTGCTGTATGCGAGTGAGCCAATAAATAGTCTTATAACCATAACTGCGCGGGACGTTTCGGGGAATGATTGCAATTATTCTTGAATTCGGTAAAACACAATGATGCGATCGTGTTTGCTGCTTGTAACGGATCACATTTGAAGCGCGTTATGTACAGTGCTTACAATAAGTCTCGCGCATCTGTCTCGTCCCAAGCTAGTCTGTTAGGTATAAAATGGGCGGTCCTTATGGCAGCGGAGGTGTGTTCGGATTGGTGCACATAATTGCTCTAACCCCATCAATGACGTCCATTATTACGTCACTTCTGCTACATTTTAGCGTTTAAAATACAAATGATTAAGAAGCAGAATGGAGCAAGTTTCGGGATGTTGGGATGGTTATGGAGCAATCCTAGTCATAATATTAGCTGGGCATTACATTATACCGTCTCAATATATACTGCAGACTATAGAGAACGACTAATTCGGCAAATATCCCAAATCATGGCATGATACCTAAGTTATTTTGACGCAGGTCTAAATTATTTGCTCAAATGCAATGATTGATATTAAGTAATTGTTGGGAATTGTTGTCAATATTGTTGTTTGTGATACATATCCTACGTGAAGAATCTAATGACCAAATTCCTCAGTGAACCTCTCACGCGCTCGCATTTCGAGGAAGTCACGGTCGTCTCACTAATAGATAGTTTATCCATTGTTTTAAGTGGTAACTTATTCCATCTTATGAAAGTCATTAGTCTAAACTCTGATTCACGGCCCACCAGTCTTGCTTTAGAGAAATTTGCATTTGACTTGTTCATCGTAATTATTACGTAATATAGTATACTGTATATAGTAGTATATAAGAGTTTATTTGTAGCATATCATATGACAATTCCCATAAACATGTGATGGCCTCGATGTTGCCAGTTTTTATTTGTTTCCTGAAACTATTACCTTCTCATAGTTTGTTTCAACAATGCATATATTATCATCTCCACGAGCGTAGACATTGCAAGAAAAGATTCTAACTAAGGATAAGTAAAGTTCTTTCATGGTCACAATATACACTTTTATAGATGTCAAACATAAAAATATAATAAAATTCTATATTAACATAAATATATATTCGATACACATTTACGTCATGGCTTTAACATCAGTATTTCCTATAGCTTCCTCCAGCATCAATAATTTCTTGCAATCGTTGCGGCATAGAAGAGGCCAGATTGTAGGGAATGTTTGGTGTTCGACGTAAGCTCTCCCAACTATTCCTCGTGTGAGCTAAAAGTGCTTCAAATGTTCTTTCATTGCATTGCTCCCATTCGTTAATCATTATTGCCCAAAGGTTTTCAATCGGATTCATATCAGGAGAACGTGGTGGCAGAATTAGATTAATAATCTCTGGCTGCCTTTCCTCCTCCCTTCGTAATTCCCCACCCAACCTCGTTTCCTTCGACAGAGCAACGCCTACCTCCATCCTCATTCCACTTCCTTCATTAAACCTATTATCGCTTTTACTGTCCCTTCCTTCCATCCTTCAATACCAGCGTTCTTAAACCTAACACATGAATTTAAGTATCTTACACCCACGCTTCTCAAACTAGGGGTCGCGACCCCTCAGGGGGTCGCGTAAATATTATTGGGGGTCGCAGAAACATTTGAAAATATTATTTTTTTCATAAATATAGTGTTAGTACCTATTGCTTTTATGACATTGAGTGAAGGGTCGCGAAAAAATTTGTCTGATCCAAAGGGGTCGCAAGTGAAAAAAGTTTGAGAAGCCCTGTCGTACACTATAGGAATGGAATTGAATCGTACCAGAGTTAAAAAGTCGCAAAATATGATAGATTAGTTTGTATTAAGAGGTTACTAAAAGAAAAGGATTTGGGATAGAGCGGAAGGCAGAGAGTATATTTTCTCGAGTTTCGGTTATTATTAACGTTATATGGATACATTGCCATGCGGTGTGATGAGAGAGAGAGAGAGAGAGAGAGAGAGAGAGAGAGAGAGAGAGAGAGAGCTTTTAAATCACACCTTTTAAATGGTTTGTGGGTAAGGACTTCACGTATGTTATTTTAGTCCAGGGTAGTTTATGCGGAAGTGTTAACGTAACTTGCACTTGGGACTGTTAATTGTAAACAACTACCATAGCTGGGACTGAGACACGTTATCCCCTGCATACTCTATATATATCTATATACAGTATGTCTCTATATATAAACAGATAGAGTGATAGACACAATGATAATGTGGACGTCATTGATAGGGTTAGAGCAATTATGTGCACCAATCCGAACACACCTCCGCTGCCATAAGGACCGCCCATTTTATACCTAACAGACTAGCTTGGGACGAGACAGAGGCGCGAGACTTATTGTAAGCACTGTACATCCTTGTAAAGGCTTGGAAGTATACTCCAAGTACGCGTACGTCATTCACACAATAACGTTCACATTCAAACGCTATACAGTAAGGATTATCCTCATTAAACTTGTTGTAGAAGAGCTCAAAATCCTCACGCTCGCTTGTACTCATACAGTCTTAGTTAAAATAATGTTTATGGGGTGTGGTCCTACATAATTTAAAGTGTCGTCAGTGAGGACTGTGTAAGGAAAGTACACTTTTGAAACTTCAACGTCTACGCCCATCACCTTTGGTAGCTTGGCTAATGTACAGGGTGTGAATAACAGGGTGTCCTTAAATTGAACATTTCCTCTTATCTGCATCTGTATAAGTTTGTTCCCTCTTTTCAAGGATCACCCGTGAATATCTCTGAGGACTCATGCTCAAGCAGCACCTTATAAAGGAACCGAGTGTCAAATTTTGCGGCGTTATGGGCAAGAATACAGTCATTTTTTTGACCTGGTCCGCTAGCTTGACAATATACTTCACAAACAGTTTCACTGGGGAATCTCTTGTAGACACCTTAAAAACTTTTGTCGGCTTACCACATTTGCGGCATTCATCACAGTCGATGTTCATACATTCATCGCAAATAGTCTGACTTACGAGTAAATGCGGGATAACCTCTTTTGTTTCGGGATTTGTGTAAGTTTCTGTCATAATACACGGTTATACAAGGCTCATTTTTACGTTTGGCATCTTTCATATAACATACTGTAAGTGCCTTACACCAGGGCTTCTCAAACTTTTTTCACTTGCGACCCCTTTGGATCAGACAAATTGTTTCGCGACCCTTCACTCAATGTCATAAAAGCAATAGGTACTAACAATGTATATTTATGAAAAAAATTATATTTTCAAATGTTTCTGCGACCCCCAATAATATTTACGCGACCCCTAGTTTGAGAAGCGTGGCCTTACACCATCCGCCTTATATTCTTCATAACATGTAGAACAGTGAATTTCATTGCATTTGTGCTCGAATTTCCCCCAGCTGTTCATTGTATGAAACATACCACACTCGCAAATTCTCATTTTCCTACACGTGCCATTTGATTTATGGAATCCAAAACAGGTATTATTGAAGAAAATCCGCTTACATACATTACAGTCACGCTTCTTAGTTTCAACTACACGACTTTCACATCTGGGGCTTTTACACTGGTCGCAAAGCATGTGGCCCTTCTTACAATGTTTCAAAAGATCATTTGTAAACTCGAGGAAATGTTTACACAAATCGTGATGTCTTCCATATTTTCGGCTTTTATCATAACTCGCGTAAAGTGCCCTTATATTACGGATGGGTAGATACGTTGTCCCAGACAAGCCTAAAATAAGTAGGGACTTTATACGTTCTCTCACGCTGCTTTTAAAAACATATACAGTCCAATCCAAACAAAACTATTCGCACACCCATTTCCTGCTCTACCCTTCGCAGCTAAAACATATACAGTCCAATCCAAACAAAACTATTCGCACACCCATTTCCTGCTCTACCCTTCGCAGCTCTTCAGGGCTCATATCACAGGCAAATTCAAGTCTACAGTCTCCAGCCAGTTTACATGCACACTCCACTACCATAGGCATCCAAATTTTTTGGGCAGCTGTATTTACCACAGTAAACATATGAGCCAAAACTAATGCTATAAAGCTGCAACCGCGATCGAAATAAGTGTGTATTTTGTATATCTGCTAACTGTTAAAGTTAAGAGCATAAGGCGTTGCGTTGTGACCTACAGATCGGAAGACGTGATCTATATCAATCGTGAAATTCTCCACATTAAGCTCGGTGCCGCTGTGATAGGCCTGCATTATACGCCCCAAAATCTATTCTACATCTACAACGGTCAGACGCCTGTAGGATATTATTAACCAAAAATCGTCTCTATCACTCTCATCTGACCCGAACCCGACGGCTAGTCGCGTCCTGGCTTCACGTCCCTCACTGCTCTGAAGGGCAAACTCCACAATACGCTCAACTATGCGCCGCAGTCTGCGTTCAAAGCCATTGCTATACATGACTCAGGGGTCGATCCTGATTTCGTATTGGTTTCTAGTCAGGGATGGGGTGGTGGTGACGCTACGCACCAGTTCGAATGATATGCTACTGTATACAGGTTGCTGGGTTGCTGTCGAGGGGGAGGCCACGGACGGTATTGAATAGGGGTAAGTGGGTACAGTTTTATTTGTAGATGATGCTACTGTACGGGGTGTACCGTAAGACGTGGTGGGCTGCGGCTCTATTACATTTTCGAACTTACTGCGGGTCTAACGGTCGACGATTTTACGCGCTTTACATCTGATGTGGAGGGTGTTTCAGCGATGTTGTAATGCACCCGCTTTCTTCTCGAATTGAAGCGTGGGGGTGCTACGTCTGTCACTGCTGACGGTTCGCTGGCGAGGGTACAGTCTGTAACTTAAACTACACTATCGTCGGCATCATCAACTTCATCAGCAATATCTACGATTGCGACATGTTGCTGGTACACTACCTAATTCTCGTCATAATTCACGGTTCTGGGGAAGAAGAAACCAAGATTGTAGAATATAAGGAGCAACACTTAAAATTTCGCTATATTTTGTAAATATTCCACTTAGGAGTGTGTCGTGTTAGAGACGGATTCTGTAGAAAAATTCAGGTTCACAACCCCTTCCACATGCATTATATCTGGTCCTACAGGCTGTGGTAAAACCGTGTTTATGCTTAAAATCATTAAAGATAAGGACGATCTGTTCTCAAATTTTGTGCACAAAGTCATATGTACTATTCGACATACCAAGCCGTATTCAACGAATACCAAGATGATATTTTGTTCCACAAAGGCGTTTATGATGTTACTTCTATAAAGTGTACTGAGCACACGATTATTGTAATTGACGATTTCATGTTAGAAATGGACAAAACGTTTACCGAGACATTTACAGTATTCTCCCACCATCTTAACATAAGCATGTTCTTCATCAATCAAAACCTGTTTTTCAAGAACCTGTTTTTCATGCGTGATGTATCGTTAAATACACAATACCTAGTCTCATTCGCACAACGTAGAGATGTGCCACAAATTGGGGTGTTAGCCAGTCATATGTTCCCGAATCAGCGTAAGGATTTTTTGGAAGTTTATAAAGAAGTTACAAGTCAACGTTACGGATATTTGGTTTGTGACCTTCACCCGCGAAACACGTTTAGGGTGCTTCTAAGAACGAATATACTCTCAAAAGAGGCTGAAACGGTGTACATCCCAGAATGACGAAGAGGTTAAAGAAATATCGGAATTAATAAAAATCTACCAACGATTACCGCGCACTCACTAACGCCTGTTTGCTAAAAATATTGACTCAGACTTTCTAAAATGTATCTGTGATATTTGCCTTAACGTTATAAAATGCAATGTACCAATGAAAGCCACTCACTCAGAAGTCGCGCTTACTCGCTCGTAAAAAACAAAGTGTGGGAAAGAAAAAGCGAATTATTTTGCAAAGAGGTAGAACGTTCCTCCCCATCTTGTTTTCAGTTTTGCACCTTTATTGTCTAGTATAATATAACGAAGAAAGTGGTCTTCATTCCACACAAGGTGTATGCTTCGGTACAAAATACAAAGCACCAGGAATCGGTACTAGACCCTGGTAAAAATAAGCTTAAAAGAATGGAGAATGAATTGGTAAATCTATTAAACACCGATAGCCACCTGACGAGAAAAGAATTTTATATCAAGAAGCTCTACATAAATTTCTTCAAAGAGCTCGAAGATTATAAGAAACTGACCGAGGTGCCTATAATTATCAAACATACCACTGATGATGTTGAGCGTTGCGGCATAGGACCTGGGGCCGATGCTACAAACGAACAAACAAAAATCAACGGAGTGAGACCCCCTCGAACATGTATTAAAAAGTAGTCTACCTCATACAGTGAGGAATAAAGGGCTAAATCTTTATAATCTATTGAGTGAGGGCCCCAATATACAATGGTCGGTCCGACACAGGGGAGGTTGTTATTGAAGCATCAAAGGTACAGGGCTCGAACATCATTGATATCGTACATGACTTGCTGAGAAAGTGAGATAGACCTTCACCAACTGGGGGAACTTGGGAACTGGGGAGAACAAAGCATGTACCACAGCTGAAAAGCTGAACACACCTTTGTCCCCGGCGGTATTACCTCTGAAGAGGAAGGAAAAGAGACCAAGCAGCAACGCACAACCCTACCCGCGCGCCTCTAAAATACGCAAATGGCTAACATATTAAGAAAACGTTATTATGATATTTCTACTCCAGCCTCCTACGGGGGTGTTAATAGACTGTACAGAGGGGTTTATAATGAGGGAATAGAGAAAAAAGATGAGAGGTTTATGCCTGATCAGGATGCTTATACACTACATAAGCCGGTGAGAAGGAGATTTAAAACTGTCAAGACATTAGCAGCTTCGGTTGATTGTATTTGGCAACGGATTTAACAGACATGCAGAGATATTCAGTGTATAATAACGAGTATAGATATATTTTATTTATAATAGACGTATTCTCGAGATACTTGTGGTTTTTGCCGCTTAAAAATAAATCGCCTGAAACAGTTGCTAAAGCCGCCAAAGCGTTGATGTTGAAAGAAAAGAGGATTCCTGGCTATTTTTTATACAGATTTTGGCAAAGAATTTGTTGGCCGAGCCTTCGTGAACATTTTGACGGAGTTCAATATTCGTTATTACACATGCAACTCTATACATAAGGTATCTTTAGCCGAAAGAGTTCAGCGTACCATAAAGGAAAGTATACATCGCTGTTTCACACATAAAAACACATACAGATATATAGACATTCTGGAGTCGCTGGGTTCATCCTACAACCGTTCAAACCATCGCATGATTGGAACATCCCCTAACGAGGAGCTTTTAAAAAGAGGCCACCATATAGAGCTTCAGCCGAGAAAAGGTAATCAATGATTATGTAATGCTGTCACGAGCGGGGAATAAGTTCGTGAAAGGCTTTGAGCAAGGGTGGACTCAGGAAATTTTTAAAGTTAGAGCCATGAGACCTAAATACGATGTGATAATATATTACGTTGAAGATTTGAATGTTGAAGAAGTTGAAGGGTGGCCTTTATGGCGAGAAGATGCGGAAAGTGGCGTTTAATTTAGGTAAAAAAATGTTTAAATTTGAAAAACTTTTAGGAAGTAAAGGTACAGGGAAGGGAAAGATGTATCGGGTGAATTGGCAAGGGTACCCTGAAAACTTCAACTCCTATATAAAAGCTCAAGTAATAATGAAACTTAATTAGTATACAAAATGATGTCTAACCATCCGGACAACACCCTGTCTAGCTTATAACAGAACTGCATGGACCTATCTATTTGGGACGTGAATCATACGAGGTCGGCTTGTGTGAATTTCAATCGACCACCAACTTTTTAAGTATTGAGAAGAAGGAGGCCTTTTTTATTCTTAGAAGGCTCGATGAGTGTGAAAAATTAGGCGTAACTTTAGATTATACTATGCGTTCAGCCTCAAGCGGCGAGTTGCAGTACAACAGTACAAAGGTAACACTAGGACCAGGGCATTAATGCACACTTAAGGATATTGTGAGGGCTTTAAATGGGAATGTAGAAAGGTCAAGCCTCAACCCCGATTTACTTTTTGAAATCGTAAACAAAGACACACCTGCCCATACTTTGTTGTTAAAATCAATGGCTAGTAGAAATATTAAGGACAATGAATTAGTCAAAATTTTACCTGAGGGCAGATATGGCACCTTCCAAAGAGATACTTTTCACGAGTCACAGCATGACTTATTCAGCTTATTGTACCAACGAAAATTACCGAAATTACCCGCTAGAGGCCCTCCCCCGGGCATGTCTTACGTTTACAGCAATATCGTGGACCACCAATTTCTTGGAGATACCCAGGCTCGCCTGTTACGGATTGTGCACATTCCCGATCATAGAGGAAAGAGTTTGAGCATTACATATGATAAACCTCATTATGTCAAAGTTGCACATAACTACTAACCCGTATCTCAATATATATAAGAACGAATGAGGAAAAAAGTTTCCATTCGGTTACGCTCCAATTTCTGAATGTTGCGACAGAATGACACAGAGGCCATTTTCCACCTACCTAGGGGTGAGGTACCAGCGTGGAAGTGGCATCGGTTCAATTTTTTCGGCTATACTGCGCACAGCTGTGCCCTTACTGGAAAGTGGGGCCAAATATCATGGAAAGAAGGTCCTACAATCACGACTTAACACATTTGAAGACATAATGTCAGGTATCAAACCTAAAGAAGCTTTCAGAAAACATTTACGACGTACACGGGATGAAATCGTCGAAGATGCGAAGAGAAAAATGCGCGGTGGGGGTTTTAGAAGAAAAAAAATAAAAGGTTACTACTATAAGAGGAAGAAAGCGTACTGTACGACCTGGGGAAAAAGAGGATAGCTAAGCAGACATACCGTGATGTAAAGCGGAAAAGGGCTTAAAAAAATGTTCTTAGCGTATGAAACCGGTTGTGGACTTAGTTTTTTAAAACTAATATAAGGTAAATCTGATACAGGTGATTGTACAACTGAAGTGGAAGGCTGCATTAACGGTTGCTATGGCCCATTTTATTCACACCCACAGTTCAGAGGGTTGAAAATCCGAGTTAAATCTCTTTGATGTGCCTCCAACGCAAACAAGTATTGTGGAGACTGAATTCGTCACAATTCATCCTCTCAACGTTTTTGGGTGAACGACGGCGCCTATGGAGTTCGTGATTTCTTCGTCAGGGAGTAATTTTTTTACCCTTCAAGCGTGTTTCTTTACACTAAACTAAGAATTGCACATTCGGATGGCAGAGATTGTGAAAAGGGTTATGCAGTATACCCCGAAAACAACTTCCCACACACGCCGATAAGTCAATGTGATGTGTACCTGAACCAAACTGACGTTTTAGCCTATTTAGAAATTGTTTTAAACTTTACGAGAGATGCAAAAGAGACACATTTGGCGACTCAGGAGTATTATACCCGCCAATTGATGGACATTGTAAAAAACAAATTTAAAAATTCTAAAAAGAAAATTTATGAGTGCTACGCAAGGTTACACTGAATTTTTGTAGCAAGAAAAACTGCTTTTGAACGGTGTTAAAATGAGGATCAAAATTAAACGTACAGACCCTGAGATATGTTTAAATCTAGATGAGAATAACGAGCAATCTATCAAGCCTATTGTTGTACACATTTTAGACACGTATCTTAGAGTTCGACGGGTGAAACTATCCGCCACCAAATAGATGGAGATTGAGAGGGGCTTGTTGGAAGATACAGTTAAATATCCAATGAGACGCGTGATTTTTAAAACGCATACAGTCAAGGCAGGTGGAAATACCAAGCAGATAGAAAATGTGGAATTGGGTATTCTCCACAGCGCGTCCTTATCGGCTTGCTCGATCATAAGGCCATGGTTGGTGAGTATAAGAAATCGGTCTTCAAATTCCAAAATTTCGGCTTGAAAAGCGTAAATTTACATATTAATGGCGCATCTGTTGACGGAGCTTTGGAAGTGAATTACTCTACAGGAGCCGAGTTTTCTTTATGTTCACGCACATACCACAATCTGTCCCGCGATATTAATGAGTGTGATGTGTTTGGCTCGGGTGTCACTATAGACGAGTTTATAAATGGAAGAACATTGTATGCTTTTGATCTATCGGCTGGTCAGCGTGGTAACGTAAGCACACATTTAAACCCCCAGTTACACGGCAGTCTTGGGGTAAGATTTGAATTTCGTAAAGCATTAACCAGCCGGATAAGTGTACTGTTTTACTTGGAAAGTCAGAGCATCATCGAGATTGACCGTTTCAGAAGTGTATCTGGTGATTTTTAAAATATAATGGATAAAATGACGATACGGGAGGTTATGATGCAGGATTATTTCACGCGAAACATATTCGCCGGGACTTATGCAAAAATTTAAAAATTAAAACAACCGATTATGAAAAAAATGTCGCATTTATAGCAAACAGGTTCCCTTGGTCACAAGGGGTACCCACTGGTTTGGGATATTTGATATGAATAGAGAATGTCTATTGTTATGAATCTTTAGCACTACAATTATGACTCGACCCGGTAATTATAGGGTTTATAAAACAGTTACTGTACCACGAGTCGTGTGGAATCCACAGCGTTATCAAAGTTTATTCTCAGATGTATGTGGACATCATTGCCTGTGCTTTATTCCATTTCTGGCTTGGGGGAACAGCTATTCAGATTTCTTAAAAAAGCTAGATTTGTGTGATTATGAGGGTGATGATAACTTCGTGTTTAGCGAGGTAGTCATTAGATTCCCCCTTGTAAGTGAAGCAGACAGGCGTATTGTATAAAATAAGAACAGCTATATATATATATCATGTACCTTCGCAATAAGTGAGATCTGTGTGTTAAATTTCTGCTACAGTTAAATTATATCAGTGTAATAAAAAAATCTTGTTCCTACTTTTATATCCGCTAAGCTCTTCGCTCTCTCTCGCTCTCTCTTTCCCTATATATATATATATATATATATATATATATATATATGATGAATAAAACCACGAAGAAAAGGAAACACAGAAAGGTGCTCAAGCGCTTTCGTCTAATGACATCCTCAGGAACACTGAAGTACATAGAAGGTTACAGCCTATATATAGGTTACAATAAAAAAAAAATATATATATATATACACATATATACATACATACATATACAATAAACGGAGAAATGAAATTAAAAAAAAAAAAAAAATTATTAAAAGATTGTGGGATGGGCATACAACTTTGTAAGGAAACACTATCGATTTTTAGCACAAGATCAAACTACCGATTTTTAGCACAAGTTTAAATTAATTGTTTCCAACCAATGTTACTATAAAAAAAAAAAAAAAAAAAAAAATACAAATTTATACTGGAAATCTGCCCGGGTTTTATCACTCTACCCATCTTGTATATAAAAATAAATTGAAAAATAAAAGTTATTAAGGTGGCATACAAGTTTACCAAAGATTTAGCGTTCTACCCTTCTTATCTAAATTTTTTCTGAAGGAATTCAAAACAACAGGATCGAGTTGAAAAAGACCTTTGCTTATGTTGAAGTTATTTGAAAGTTGGATAATGGCAGACTCAAGAATATTTCTATTAACAATGTTGCCAGAGTGAAATAAAACTGAAGCATTATTCCAATCAATACAGTGGGAATAATGCTTCAGTTTTATTTCACTCTGGCAACATTGTTAATAGAAATAATCTTGAGTCTGCCATTATCCAACTTTCAAATAACTTCAACATAAGCAAAGGTCTTTTTCAACTCGATCCTGTTGTTTTGAATTCCTTCAGAAAAAATTTAGATAAGAAGGGTAGAACGCTAAATCTTTGGTAAACTTGTATGCCACCTTAATAACTTTTATTTTTCAATTTATTTCTAATACAAGATGGGTAGAGTGATAAAACCCGGGCAGATTTCCAGTATAATTTTTTTTTTTTTTTTTTTTTTTTTTATAATAACATTGGTTGGAAACAATTAATTTAATCTTGTGCTAAAAATCGGTAGTTTGATCTTGTGCTAAAAATCGATAGTGTTTCCTTACAAAGTTGTATGCCATCCCACAATCTTTTAATAATTTTTTTTTTTTAAATTTCATTTCTCCGTTTATTGTATATGTATGTATGTATATATGTGTGTATATATATATATATATATTTTTTTTATTTTATTTTTTTTTTTCATTTGTTTCGTTCTCTCTCTCTCGTTTTGCGCGGAATATCTCCTATACAAGCGTCGTTCTTTACGTTAATTATACTGCGTGTTTGCAGTTAAATGTATATAATGTTACGGCATGCGGGAGGTGCCCCCTTGGGGCATTGGTTTCTGCGAGTATGTAGAAGAATTACGGCATTTGGAAGAGTGAGGCCCATGGTGTAATGGTTATCGCATCTGACCGGCAATCGGAAGATCCCGGGTTCGATTCCCGGGTGGTTACCTCATTTTTTCATTTGTTTCGTTCTCTCTCTCCCGTCTTGCGCGGAATATCTCCTATACAAGCGTCGTTCTTTACGTTACTTATACTGCGTGTTTGCAGTTAAATATATATATATATATATATATATATATACAAACTCAGAATGGTTCCCTGAGAACAATATATGTTAAACACAGACCGTGCATGGCACAAGGAACTCTTCTGGGAAAATTAAATCCACTATAGTCCGAATAAGTAATGATAAATGACAATACCATAGTTTTTTTCCCTTTTTCATGATTTTAGCCCGACGTGGGCAACGGGTCTCTCGCAAAGAGATCCCATAAATATAGCTTCCCTCACCAGCTATCTGCAAAGCAGACAGGATCCAGCTTTGGGACGTGGATCTAGGGTTAAAGCAAACCTAGATCCTACACTCAGAACCTCTATATAAGTAAAGACTCGTTGCATTCACGTCGTGTTGAATAAATCAAAGAAAAAGGGGGTAACTATTGTATTTTTAGCCAAAAAAAACAAAACTTAAACCTCAACCGGGACATTGAGCGTCCACTTTTCAAGGCACGAAACACGTCCGTTTAGTATACACAAACTCAGAATGGTTCCCTGAGAACAATATATGTTAAACACAGACCGTGCATGGCACAAGGAACTCTTCTGGAAAATTAAATCCACTATAGTCCGAATAAGTAATGATAAATGACAAATACCATAGTTTTTTTCCCTTTTTCATGATTTTAGCCCGACGTGGGCAACGGGTCTCTCGCAAAGAGATCCCATAAATATAGCTTCCCTCACCAGCTATCTGCAAAGCAGACAGGATCCAGCTTTGGGACGTGGATCTAGGGTTTAAAGCAAACCTAGATCCCTACACTCAGAACCTCTATATAAGTAAAAGACTCGTTGCATTCACGTCGTGTTGAATAAATCAAAGAAAAAGGGGGTAACTATTGTATTTTTAGCCAAAAAAACCAAAACTTAAACCTCAACCGGGACATTGAGCGTCCACTTTCAAGGCACGAAACACGTCCGTTTAGTATACACAAACTCAGAATGGTTCCCTGAGAACAATATATGTTAAACACAGACCGTGCATGGCACAAGGAACTCTTCTGGGAAAATTAAATCCACTATAGTCGAATAAGTAATGATAAATGACAAATACCATAGTTTTTTCCCTTTTTCATGATTTTAGCCCGACGTGGGCAACGGGTCTCTCGCAAAGAGATCCCATAAATATAGCTTCCTCACCAGCTGGTGAGGGAAGCTATATTTATGGGATCTCTTGCGAGAGACCCGTTGCCCACGTCGGGCTAAAATCATGAAAAAGGGAAAAAAAAAACTATGGTATTTGTCATTTATCATTACTTATTCGGACTATAGTGGATTTAATTTTCCCAGAAGAGTTCCTTGTGCCATGCACGGTCTGTGTTTAACATATATTGTTCTCAGGAACCATTCTGAGTTTGTGTATACTAAACGGACGTGTTTCGTGCCTTGAAAAGTGGACGCTCAATGTCCCGGTTGAGGTTTAAGTTGGTTTTTTTGGCTAAAAAATACAATAGTTACCCCCTTTTTCTTTGATTTATTCAACACGACGTGAATGCAACGAGTCTTTTACTTATATAGAGGTTCTGAGTGTAGGGATCTAGGTTTGCTTTAAACCCTAAATCCACGTCCCAAAGCTGGATCCTGTCTGCTTTGCAGATAGCTGGTGAGGGAAGCTATATTTATGGGATCTCTTTGCGAGAGACCCGTTGCCCACGTCGGGCTAAAATCATGAAAAAGGGAAAAAAACTATGGTATTTGTCATTTATCATTACTTATTCGGACTATAGTGGATTTAATTTTCCCAGAAGAGTTCCTTGTGCCATGCACGGTCTGTGTTTAACATATATTGTTCTCAGGGAACCATTCTGAGTTTGTGTATACTAAACGGACGTGTTTCGTGCCTTGAAAAGTGGACGCTCAATGTCCCGGTTGAGGTTTAAGTTTTGGTTTTTTTGGCTAAAAATACAATAGTTACCCCCTTTTTCTTTGATTTATTCAACACGACGTGAATGCAACGAGTCTTTTACTTATATAGAGGTTCTGAGTGTAGGGATCTAGGTTTGCTTTAAACCCTAGATCCACGTCCCAAAGCTGGATCCTGTCTGCTTTGCAGATAGCTGGTGAGGGAAGCTATATTTATGGGATCTCTTTGCGAGAGACCCGTTGCCCACGTCGGGCTAAAATCATGAAAAAGGGAAAAAAAACTATGGTATTTGTCATTTATCATTACTTATTCGGACTATAGTGGATTTAATTTTCCCAGAAGAGTTCCTTGTGCCATGCACGGTCTGTGTTTAACATATATATATATATATATATATATATATATAAGGCTTCATTTCTGAAATAGTACAGGGTGTCCGAGAATTATCTGTACAAGTTTTGGCTGTTATTAAAAGTCAATCATGAAGTGTAGAAATTCCAGTGTTATCCCATTTTACAGAGAATCTCATTAAGTTTTTCCTGATACCAAGTTGTGACAAGTTTTTTAGAAATTCCAGTGTGTCCGAACATTATCTGTACAATTTCATCTTTTAATAAAATTCTTGATAACACACGTAAAATTCTTAAACAAGATTATTTAGAATCTGTATTTTCAAAAGTTTCTTTTATTAAAGTAACGTTGTTACAAACATTCGATATGTGCACCATCAGTGATTCGCAAAACATCCAATCGATAATCCAAATGTTGCCATGTACGCTGCAGCATATCCACATCAATTCGCTCAATAGCAGCTGTGATTCTTGCTTTTAAATCATCAATGTCGGTCACCCGCGTACAAAAAAGAAAAAAACTTGTCAAAACTTGTTATCAGAAAAAACGTAATAAGTTTCTCTGTAAAATGGGACAACACTGGAATTTCTACACTTCATGGTTGACTTTTAATAACAGCCAAAAATTGTACAGATAATTCTCGGACACCCGGTATATTAGATTCTTAGTAAGTGAACTGTGAATTTGCGTTTAGTTTATGGTCTTCGCATTATAAAGTGTTATAAAATTCGCCATATAACTATTGGTTTAATTTGCTTGACAAAAATAAAAGTATTGTTTTCTAAATTTACGATTAAAAATGCTTATTTAATACATATTCTTCATTATTACATTACTTTGAAATGAGTTTGACGAGCATTACGTTTAATCAATAGGCTGACCATATTTCCTTGAGACAAAAACGGGACATTGGGATGGCAAAAAAGGGTGATCAAAAAGTAACGCAACCCATGGGAAAACGATTTATTTCAGAGTAAGTGCTGGAAGTGGGCACCGTTCTGTGCTTCAGACAAGTGGATACGGCGATTCATGTTCTTAAAGACCCTTTGCAACGTTTCCTGTGAAATTGCATCAACACACTTCTGAATCATCGCCTGCAACAGAAGGAAAAAATCAATTATGTGCGTTTCTCCATGGGTTGCGTTACTTTTGATCACCCTATAATAATAATAATAATAATAATAATAATAATAATAATAATAATAACGATAATAATAATAATAATAATCATAATAATAATAATAATAATAATAATAATAACGATAATAATAATAATAATAATCATAATAATAATAATAAAAGCGAAGTATTTGATGTATGATCACTGTCTAATTATGATAACAATATTTCGGTAAAACGGGCAGAGATATTATTCAGAGCGGGAAAGGGCGAGACGAGAAATATTCCACGCGTGCCATACTCTTTTCTTGTTTTACGCTAGAGTGATAATTCGTCGAGATATCAAAAGTGTTTGCTTAAAACTCAAATTAAAATTTGGTGTTAAATTAGGTGCATCTATGTTTTCAGGGTGAGTTATCAAAAGTACTTGTCGCACTTTAGTGTTACAAGCATAATTATATATTCGGTGTTTGGGTTAATCTATTATTTTCTAAATTTCGTTTTACACCAGCATGTGAAAATGGGAATATATCAGAAGTGTACGGGTGAAGTAGCTGGGCGATGTGGTTCTTTCCTTAAAAGGCAACGGCTGTCTCTGGGGGCTATATCTTGAGTGAATATCATTTTGATATTATATCGAGTTAAGTTCGATGTTAAATTAAAGTGCAGCTGTGTTTCCGGGCGATCTATCAGAAGCGCGTGTCGCTCTTTAGTGTTACAAGCATATATATTCGACGTTCGGGTTACATGAGCTGTTGTAAGTGTCCCCATCCAACTATGACAATATCGAGTTAAATTCGGTCTTAAATACATCTGTGCTTCGGGTTGAGATATCCGACGAGCTTTACCTTTTCTTTTTTGGTAGAATGGTCGAGTTAATTGTTACGGTCAGTTTTGAAGAATTTAAACGCTTGTCTTCGTATCAAACATTCTTTTCACAAGATAAAGAGAGAAATAATTATTTTTAAAATAAAACCGGATTTGTGTTTCCTCAATTTGATATATAACAGGACTTGTATAATCTAAATAAAGTTGATACAATTCTTTTGGTTTAAAATTGGCATGTTATGGATGATGTAACTGTGTAGAAAGTAGATTTCTTTTGATTTGATGGAATTTAAATAATTTGATTGAAAATATTTTGGCTGGAACTACAGAATATGATGTGTATATATATAATATTATATATATATATATATATTATATTATATATATATATTATATATAAAATAGGACTTGTATATTTCAAAAAAAGTAGTTATAATTGGTTTGGGGTACAGCAGAAAATAAAAAGGATCCATGGAAATATCCCAGATATGTACATACATGGAAATAACTTCATTAATCCCCCAAAAATATTTATTTAATATATATTCCCCGATTTGGTGGACGTCAGCACGAATGGATGACAACCATAGGTCACCCCAGTCTGCTTCAATAAGTCGTGGTGATAGGTTGTGGGGATCGAGTACATATATGGTGACACTCTATTTTGTTGCTCCTGAAATGAAGTAGTTATATTTCTTTTGGTTTGAAGGCCTTGAGATTGGTAAGTTAATGAATCAGTTCAATGTAATTGCTTGCTTTAATTGTTGTTTTATATATATTCCCCTATTTGTGACTATATAAATAAATAAATAAATATAATATATATAATATATATATATATATATATATATTATGTTAAACACAGACCGTGCATGGAACAAGGAACTCTTCTGGGAAAATCCACTATAGTCCGAATAAGTTACTTATTACTTATTCGGACTATAGTGGATTTTCCCAGAAGAGTTCCTTGTTCCATGCACGGTCTGTGTTTAACATATAAATTTCTCAGGGGACCATTCTGAGTTTGTGTGTATATATATATATACATACACAATAATGTAGTTATATTTCTTTTGGCATGGTAAGCTTAGTAAGTTAATAATTCAGTTCAATGTAATTGCGTGCTTTAATTGTTTTTTATATATTCCCCTATTTGTGACTCGATATATAATAATATACATATATATAATATATATATATATATATATATATATATATATATATATATATATATATAATATATATACTACGCCATCATTCCTGGCGCTGACAGCTGTCTTCCTTTACATATTTGCACTCCCAATCCCTCCTCTTATTCTATGGCTCCTGGCTGACAGCCATGGGCCACCCCAGTCTGCTTCAAGAAGTCATGGTGAAAAGATGCCAGATATTCGCTCAAATACATACACACAGACGTACATATACAGACAAATGCACACGACACTCTGCAGCCCCTACCCCCCACTTTATAACCACCTTACATTTATATATATGCACCTCCAATCTCCCGAACCCCCTTTATAACTACTATACATTAATATATAATATATAAATATATATATATATAATATATATATGGTATATATATATATATATATATATATACTTCCATTCTCCCACACACCCCTTATAACCACTATACTAATATATATACACCTCCATTCTCCCTCACACCCCTTTATAGTCACTCTACATTTCTGCTTCCCTCAATCCCCCCAACTCCCCTACCACCCCCTTTGAATGTATGGCTCACCCCCATCCCCTGCTCCCCACTCTACATTTTTGATGGGATGTTACTATTATTGTCTTCAAGAGCAAGTGGAAAAACTCCTCACTGGAATGCCAGAACGTGTCAGCTTTACATAATGGAAAGAGGAAAGTGACATGATCCAAATTTTTTGTTAGTAAATTTGTTATTATTTAATAACTTGTATTGTCAAATAAAAATCTACGGGAAAAAAACCGAAGGTGTCTATTTACTTTTGTTAACTCTGTTTATTGATTGACTGAATACTTTCTATTTTTGTAATAGTAAACAATTTTGTTGTCAACCCTTCACTGCACACAGGTCATTTCCGAGACTGAATAAAATCGTCTGGAGTTAGCCAGAACAAAATCAGTAAAGTTAGCACTGTACTAAAGAGTTAATTACATATTCGAAGCATTTTATAAGGTGGGAAGTAAATGTTACTGGGCGATAATTCTTAAGCATTGCTCTGTACCTCCTTTGAATAAGTAAGCGATATTTGCGTTTTTTAATTGGAATGTGATCTGTCCTGAGTCAAGTGATTTCCTCCATAGTAAGTATAATGGCTTGGAAATATAGCACTTCATGTGTTTGACCCCTGGTGCTAAATTTTCTCGTATTTGTGATAGTCTTAATTATTGTCTTTAAAATTATGAATTTGAACTCAACTATTAGATTCGTGTCGGTATTTGTTTTTGTTTGACTTTTGTAGGTATTGTAATTTCTAGCCTGTTTTTTCATTGTATAATAATACAGGCCTGCGATGGTTTTGTTGTCCGAAATATTTTATCACTTATATAGTAATTTTTGTACACTGATTCCGAAAATAATATTTATTTTTCGCATCACGTACAGATTTTTCATGGGAAACGAGATACTCCAGAATTATTACATAAAAGAAAAGGAACAGCGCGTACATTCAAGACTAAAAGGCATAGATCTCACATGAAAACTCAGGACAAATAAAGATGAATATGTAATTGACGTTAATGGTCTTCTTCTTTTTAAAGTTGTCTACATTTGTAATTAGTATAACAAAGCGAAATAGGTGCCTAATGTAAATTGAAATAAATAATATTTATTTATGTTGTTTTTTCCCTTCCAGTTTGCAGAAAATCCTTACCTGATACAAAAAAATGGACACCTTATTCAAATCAGCGTAGTTGAATTATATAAAATCAGTTATTAGTATGAAAGCAACTCTTACTAAGTTCTCATTCGCAGGCCTGTGTAATTGTGGTATACATGTATATATTAATTTAGAGGCTCATTAGTCTTTGTATTCGGGTTTGTGGAATAATATGGCAGTAGTGAACTTATACATTAGTAGGAGCTAATGAAATGGTTTAGTGATTTGCCAAATACATTCAGTGATGAAGCCTGTCTAACATTTATGGGAATTGCATTCTTACATCTGCTCCTTTGAAAGAAAGTGCATTTCTTGCAGGTTCCATTGTATAGCTTTGTTTGTGTATAAAATCCCTGCGCATTCTTGTGTAATAATGATGATATATTTGATCAGGGGGTGGGGGAATTGTTCTTTGTTGTGTTTTACTGCTAACTTTGGACATACTGACAGCAACATTAAGTTTGCATACAGTATATTATTTAGTTTTAAAGTATTTAGCTCTTTAAACATTTAAACATTGGGGAAGTGTGACTTTGTCTATTGTCATTATTGTAGAGAGTTCGCAGACATTTTTATGAATGACTTCCAAAGAATGTTTTACATATTTCTCTGAGCTACCCCATGTTGTAATGCAAAATGATAAGTGTGGGTGGATGAAGGAATAATACAGGGTAAGGAGTACGTCTTCAGGAAGGGCCCTTTTTAGTTTGAGTAATATGAATAGAAACCTTGATATTTTAGATTTGATATGCATGACTTTTCAAATTTAGTTTTTCGTCTACATCTGTGGCTCTTAACGGGGGAGATTGGAGGCGATACGGGGGGCGAAAGTAAGCCTATTTATTTATGTCTCCATCAGGCCAAATATGTTGAGGAACACTCAAAGAAACCTGCTTTTTTGTTTACAAACATGTTTTGAGATTGGTGGGAATCATTTCGAACAAATAAATAAAGCAAAATAAATAAATAAACAAAATAAATGTATTTTTCCTATGAAGCGTGACTTTATGGACACCCTGTAGAAAACAGGGTTAATGGTTTTTCATTAAAAACTGAAGGCTGACTTGATATAAAGCCTGGCTGGAAATATTTCAAGGCATTTGTTTGTAGATTAAAATTATACTGGTTTAAACCAGTTGAAAAGTCAACGAACGTATTGACGTGATCCGGATATCTCACAGTAGCAGAAATATTGAAGTAAAAATTGGTAGCACTTCCGTGCCAGGTAAAGGCTTGTCCTTTTAACTCTGAGCAATTGGAGAAAGTTAGCTACCTTTCAAACTTTCAAATGTTCCGCGCGATGGTTCCTCATTTTACGAAGGTCAAGCTTGTCGCCCCTCCTCTCGAGTTGACCTGGTGAAGTAGAGAGTTGGTTTCTTGTACTCTCAACCACACATAGCCATGTACGCCAGGCTCATCTAAAATTATTCTGAGTCAGGTGTCTAATCTTCTTTTGAAGATGTCCATCGCAACACCACTTGTGATCCTTAGTTCTTTCGGCAGCTGGTTAAACAGTCTTCGTCCTACCACAACAAAACTATTTTCTTTCAGGGTTAAGGATGTTCCCTATCTAGCGTTTAGTTTGGGAACACGACACAGTCTTCCTTTTCTACTTTCCACTGTTGTTTTGGGGGTTATAGGGTTCAGAGTAAGATTTGGAGCTAGTTTCTCCATTATTTTTCAAGTGTAAATAATGGTGTAGCTCTCTCTTCCCCTTTCCAGTGAATATAGGTTTAGTTTGCGTAACCATTCCCAGTAATTTAGTTCTTTCCCTCCATTGACCTTGTCTGTGAAGCTTCTCTGAATTCCTTCTAGCTGACTAATGTCTTCTTTTTTATATAGGGATGTTAGGACCGAGCAGTATTCCAACTTGGGTATGATCAGTGTTTTCAATAAAGCAATCAATATATTCCTATCCTTTCGTTTAAAGGTTTTCAGTATCTGCCCAGTTATTCTCTTTACTCTGTTTACTGAGCTTATTTTGTGATACAAATTTCGCACCATCAGTCATTACAACTAAATCTTTTGCTTTAGAGTTTCTCTGAATTTCCTGTCCATTTGGGGTATAGTATTCCAGGGATTTTAGATTCTCCTTTTTTCCGTACCTTAACAGTTGAAATTTTTCAGTGTTAAACTTCATATTGTTGTCTTCCGTCCACTTATAGATTCTGTTCATGTCTGTTTGTAGAGATCCTATATCCTCTGGGTTTCTTATTTTTCCACTGATCTTTGCGTCATCGGTAAAGGATGTTACTTTGCTGCCTCTGGTAACGTCCTCATCTATGTTAGTTAGCATGATTATGAAGAGTAATGGAGCTAATACTGCTGCTTCTGGTACTGAGCTGAGGACCTCTGATTCTGATGAAGATATTCCTTGAACTGTAACGACTTGCTGCCGCTCGCTAAGGAAATCATATATCCATTTCCCTACTTTTTCTGTTATTCTCATATATTTCATTTTATATATTATGATTCCATGGTCACACTTGTCGAAGCTTTGGCAAAGTCTGTGTATATTACATTATAGTTTTCATTACTTTCACGTGGATGAATAATTTTACAGTATGTTGTTCCATTAGTTGTGATAGGCATGATCTTCCTGCCCGGAATCCATGTTGATTATCATTTAATTTTTTTTGAGTTTCCAAAAAGTCAGATTTTTTTCTCTAACTATTCGTTCAAATATTTTAGTGAGATATATGTCATCGACACTGGCATATAGTTCTTGGCCTCGGATCGATCTCCTTTATATATTGGGACTATGCTCGCTCTCTTTAGGATGCCCGGTATTTCTCCCGTGTCTAGTGATCGTCTCCATATCCAATATAGGGGCTCAGCGATTGCATTCTTGCAGTTTTGACCAGTGTGGCATTCCATTTGTCCGGTCCTGTCGCTGAGTGTGCTTTTAGCTTCCCTATAGCTTGTGTAATATCATCCGTCGTAAAGTTGAAGTCCGTTATATTTTCCCCTTATAGTTCTTCTTAGAACGCGTTTCTATCGCATATCAGTTTGTTAGTTTTAGGGGTACTGAAAGATGATTTGTACTGAGCTCTTAATATTTCAAATACTTCTGTTAGATCATCAGATAAAGCACTGTCTTCATTTTTCAAATGTCCGATAGTGTGATTTTTCGACTTCCTTTTTGCAAAATTATAGAAGTACTTTGAGTTAACCTTTATTGCTTCTATAGCGTCGTCTTCTTTTTCTGTATGCTTCTCAATTAGTTCCTGTATGACGCAATCTATACTGTGCAGTGTTTATCATTTAATATTTTTCTGATGTTGTTGTCTTCGCATTTACTTAATTTCGCAGTCACTCTTTTTTTTTTGGAACAATGACCTCTTTTGTCTCTCGAACCTGCTTCTCTTTCAGCTTTGTTGCATTTTTGGGATATATCTTTCCACACTTTCCAGCGTGTTCTCCTCTAAGGTTATTATTATCTCTTCCGTTGTCTTGGCCTTGAAGATCGTTTTTCCAATCTATTACTTCCATACTAGATGCAACACCTTCCCAGTTTATAGCTTTGGAGTGAAAATAAAAAATTTCGAATTTGCTTCGTTCCTTTCCTGTTGCTTTTATATTGGTTGTTATTTCAATAATGTTTTGATCCGATATTATAGTTGGGGATATTTCTGCGTTATCAATTAGGTTGCTGTTGTTTGTGAATACCAAATCTAGGCAGTTGTTTTTCTTGTGTTTTCTGTTATTTCTTGTGTTAACATAAATTCATCGGCTAGAGCTAGTAGCATTTTTACCTGCTCCTGGTCTTCCCGTGTGCCCTCCTTGTCCTGGTGTATACATATATTTTTTCCTATCCTTTTATATTTCATGAATGAAAAATTAAAATCACCACAGAGAAAAATATTTGGAGTTGGAGAGTGTAAATCTTTTACCCAGTTTCTGA